>NADL03000152.1:0-215160 GCA_002205965.3 Kappaphycus alvarezii
TGCACTTGCAAAATTGAGCAAAAAAGGCCCGGGAAAAACAGTAGGCCCGGGAAAGAAGTCCCTGTCAAAGAAAAATCTTTTCCCGGACCCTCTCTTTTTTCCCGGACCCACCCTTCTCGGACTCACTCTTTTTCCCGAACAAAAGGAGCAAATAGAAAAAAAGAGTAGGACCGGGAAAAAGTCCCCGCCAAAGAAAGAAATCTTTTCTCAGACCTATTCTTTTTTCCAGGACCCATTAGCCGTTGGAAAGTCAGGCTAAGCTTACCTCGTGCAAGATACAGATACAGAGACATCAAGAGAGAACTGAGCGGGCGCCCATGGTGCTTTACAAAGAGTCTACTAAGGCGCCACCAAGTGAAAAAGCTGGGTTGAGAGAGTAGGCCAACCATGAGGTTCCATTTTCAGACAAGACGAGAGGGTTCCCGAATGCAATGGCCATAATTTTTGTCACAACTCGCAGAAATCTATTGTATTGTAGCACAGTGCCACAGTCACACCAGCCCAGACACATAACCCCATGCACCCCACCCCAAGCCCACGCCCACGCCCGTTCCCACCCAGACGGTCCACCTGGAAGCGTCTCCGCGAAGCAATCCCCGCAACAGGAAGCGCCCGTCCAACCGCCAACGCCCCTAAATAGGCAAGGCCTTACAAATAGGATCCAGACCACGACAAAAGATGGAGCACGGAAGGTTGACCACCGCGGCCGACAGCCGGAACCCCGAAGCGGAGCCAGGCCTCTGACAGGTGGGTCCAACGGTGCTTTTGAAATAACCCAGATGACACGCCTGCCAACACTGATAACGGGCACCCGGCTGGGCATCGAAACAAATCTGTGCCACCGACCGCCCATCGCAAGAGCAATCATACTGGACCGAGTTGCAAAAGGAGCTGGACAAAGTGGCGACGCAGTTGCCGTTATCGAGGGTGGTTTGGGTGGGAGGCGGGTCGAAGAGGTCGAGGGAGAAGAGGCCGCGAGGGACACAGGCGAAGATTCTTGGGGCGGGGAAGATGCGACGGACGCGACAGGAGTCTGAAGAAGAAGCGCAGGCGCGGTGGGCTGTGCGTCTGCTTAGGGTTGGGGCGAAGGGGCAGGGGTTTGGGGGAAACTCAGCTTGGATTGGGAAGGAGGAGGAGCAGGCGGAGCAGGCGGTGGGGGAGGAGGAGGAGGAGGAGGAGGGCGGGGAGGGCGAGGGTGAGGATTGGTGTGGTGAACATTTTTGGAGCGACAGGGGTTGGATGCTGTGGTGTTGCTGCTGATGGTGGGGGTGGCGATGGGATTCGGGTGTAAGTGGCGTGCTTTTATGGACGGTTGTTGCGTGGTGTCAAGGAAGAAAGCGAGTTGAATGAATATTCTATCGTAGCAAGATGGAAATGAAACGACGCGGCGATGTTGTTTACGGGAGCCGCTGTAGCCAGCCACTCGGCCAGTGCATCTGCAAGATCTGTTCCTACCGGTTTATACACGTACACCACGAACAACACGTGTACTGTCAGCATTGTTCTGTAGGATGTAGTATAATTTGCATCTCGAATTTGTTCCTCTTCGAGCCGGTGTGGCCAAGTGGCAAAGGCGTTGGTCTTGTACCGATATGGGGTTTTAGACAACCAAAGATCACGGGTTCGAATCCCGTCATCGGCTTGAATTCTCCTCGTTTCTAGAACAGGTTTAGTTTTGGCTCGGGTGCACTTGCGCATACAAGACAGTTTGTCGACATTTTTGTGATACAGAATACTGTACAGAGGATAGTTTGTTTTGGTTTGTTGGACGGTTCCAGTAGCGCAGATTCGCGGTTGGATACTTCTTGTTGATATTGCGGCTGTTCCTACCTCGTGCCCCTCCCTGTACTGGATACGAATTCCTGGCCATGTCCTTTGACACTTGTGGGCGCCGAATCTCGCCTAGTGTTTTATACGAGATTAAGATTCGCATGGGCGCCCAAAATACTGTACTGTACAGACACGACACAAATGTCGCACGCAATGTTTGCGACATTGTGTCCAGCATCTACCGTAAATGCCAACTTATCACAGCCAGTCCATGGGGGGATACAGGGCGTGTGGATACTACTGTCGGAGCTCAGAGTGTTGAGATTCACCCGAGTCTATTGTATACAGCATTGCTTTCGGGAACATATTCTGACACCGACGTTTGGGGCACACCGTCGCGGCATACACCTGCATTTGGTTTGCTTTGCAAGACGCACGGAAAACCGCCCCGCCTGTTTACGCCTGCTTGAATGACACCTTTCCGTCATTTCCACGTCAAATCAACTTGCGGTTTCATTGCTAATTTGCCCCCACATGGATTGAGCTATATTTTCAACCTCGCGCTAGGTGTCTCTTACGGAACGGATAATCTTTGCACGACTCTCGAGGCACTCAAGTGTGCGCACACTATTCAGATCCATCCACCACGCAGGCACGCCGCGGGTGGCAACCATTCGCGCCTGCATCACTCGGAGCCTCAATCCAACACGAGTAACCAAGTCGCAGACTTGTTGCCCTGCAAAGGATCCGCAATGGGAGGCAGCAAAGGAAGAGACGCCTCTGACAACCGCATATCAATACCACAGCGTGTATTGAACACACACCGCACCCATGACAAGCAAGTGACAAAAGTCGGTTTGACAAACAAACAAGCGTCCACAGCCCTCCTTCATAGCCCTCACACAATTTCTAGCTAGAGTCCATCTGCTTTTTGAATATCTCTAGAATTATACACTAGCGCCAACCCGAATATATATCTCCTCTGCATCTGGGAGGGTGGGTGGAACCCGGAGGCATACGCCTTCGTCGCGGAATTGGCAGCATGTGCCAATTCCGCGACGAAGGCGTATGTGCCCACCAGCGCAATGCACACCGTCTCGAGAGCCTAAATGCTCCTCATGCACACACACGCAGTGCAAGCTGTACTGTATCATACCCCATGCCTTCTCGCCCGCCTCGACCCGTCGATGGAGTCACAGGGTCGTTCACCGAGACGCACACCCGTTTCTGTATTCTCCTTTGCCTCTCTCCAAACTCCATTTCGATTCCCGTCGCTAAAAGGGGGGGAAATGTTTGGCTCCTTAAATGTTTGGAAAATGGGGTCGGTTGGGGCCCGGAATATCTTCGACGGTTTCGGGTGATGGACATTCCTATTTACCGGCAAAGTTACCGGATATCTTGTATGAAACAAAGTCAGCATATCACGTGTAACAATGTCTCTGTTACACCACTGTGTAACAGAGACTTGTTCGCTGTCGCTATTCCAGTTCTCTATTACACAGTGGTGTAACAGGGAAAATGTATCGTCTTGAATGACTTTAGAAATTTGATTTTCCTTCAATGTTTTTTATTTGACGTGGAGCCCCACGTCATCCTTTTCATTTACGTAGTAATATTCTAGATAGTACAATTCTATAGTTACACCCCTACTTTCTAGTAAGTTCTACTGAGCTAACAGAGTATAAGATTTCCAGAGTAGAGTTACCGTACTGTTTATAAAAGGATGGGCTCATATGTATTCTTGTGGGAATCCAGGTACACTCCTATACCCTTTGCCCCCAACTTTCTGAAACCCATTACCATCGCTTCTACTGTTCCTTTAGCAGCGCTCCGTCTGCCTCCCTCTCTGTTTCACTGGTAACATCGCTTTCGCCGGTTTCGCTGCTTTTTCGCTTTCGTCTTGCTCTAGTTCGAGGTTTTCTTACACTGTTTTTTTTGGGTTGTTGAATTTTTGGAAAAATTTTGCTGACAGGTTTACTGTAAGCAATATCATACTGTACTTGTGGCTGGAGTGCCAAGTACAGGAGAGTATCTGTGGGCTGGAGTGCCAGGTACTCTAAACCATTGTTCTCACGCAGGTCGCGGTTACTAATTGGAGAACTAGGTAACCGGGAACTTGGGGTGCAGCCTAGTCTGCGTTCTCTAGGTTATTCTGTCCAGGTAGCGTGCAGGCCTCACGAAGCTGCGTGATCCTTTTCAGAATACTTGGACTGGACAGTTAGGCTTAACTAAGTTGCCTTAGTAAAGCCGTACTTCTGACCAAGTCCCCATTTGAGGGTCCCCTCACAGTATTCCTATACAATCCTATTGCACTCGTTGGCGCTTAGCTAGGTGCACCGACTGGGTCACGGGTTCAGGTAACGCTTCATAGGGTTGACTTGGACTGGACTTGGACTAAGGGGTACGTGCTCAGAAAGGTATTCTTTGGTTATTCGCTAGCTTAGAGTCGGCTTGAGAGGCTTTCCTATAGAATAGGGACACCGATCGCGGTCTACATAGTGGACTAGTAGGGATGTCCCGAACGGATTGTCGAATGCAGGTGTGACTAAAGCTGCTGGTGAGTCACTTTCTTCGTGGGTAGGGAGCTAACGCGTCTTCCAGGGACGAATTTGCAGATTTCAACTTCAAGTGCTTGTATTCAAGTTTAGGTGTTATTGTAAGGCTTTAAGTGAGAGGTTTGTTGAACATGTCTTTCTTCAAACCAAATAAGCCTGTGTTGTTTGAAGGGACTCGAGATTCGTTAACGGTTCGATCATGGTTGCATTCAGTCGAAAAATACCTGAGACTTATTCAGGTGGGCCATGAAGAAGTCATCAGTGCCCAGAATGCTATCGACTTTGCTTCGACACTCATGATAGGAACTGCCGCAAACTGGTGGTATGCAGTTGTTTCCTAGAATGCTGTTACTACTACATGGAAAGCTTTCAAACTCCCGGTTGAGGCAGAGTTTGTCCCCCAGGACAGTGTCATTCGAGCTCGCGACAAACTTACCAAGATCCGCCAGAAAACGAGTGTGGCTGCGTACCTCTCGGAGTTCAGGAATTTGGTTATCAATATTCCCGGTATCAGTGAGTGGAAAAATTGGCGGGGTTCTGTGAAGGTCTCAAACCCCACATTCTGTTGGAGGTTCGTAAAGGAAACCCATCCAAGTTTGAAGCTGCGACTACCATTGCTCTCAACGTTGACGGAGCATTTTATGGTGCAGGTTTCTTCACTGGCAGAGGGTCATTTCAAGATAATCGAAATGCCTCAGGTACTATGCCGATGTAGATTGGAAACCTTGAACGTAAAAACGATGGTCAGCGTCAGAAAGAATTGATGGAGAACCGATGCTTTACGTGCCATAAGGTGGGATGTAGACCTTGGAAACACAGAAAAGGAAACGGGAATAAAGGTAACAGGGTGGTACTCGCATAGCGGCGAACAATACACAGGCAGGACACAGTAATGATTTGAATGGCTTTGACTCGGGAAACTAGTTGGTCCACCAGACTTGGTGAACACTCAGGTGAGACCAGTAGTGAGTGTGAAAAGATGTCCCAATGAGCAGAGTGAAACTGTTGTGGACATCACCGGAGCTAAATTCTCAGAGGACAGGGAAAAGTCGAGAATCTCCGAAGCCGAGTCTAATGGAATCACGTCTAGTCATGATGACAGCATCCCCACTGATGGACCTATACCAGTGGAGCCTTTGTTAGTACTTGAAGGTAGACTGAATGGAATAGCAGTCAAAGTACTAAAGGACGATGGATGCAATACAAACGTGGTTTCAGCCGAGTTCCTGAAGCGAAATAGGAACTTGTTTGAGATTCGGCGTGAACGAGTCATTGTTTGCCATTCACAGAAGGGAGTACTGAGGAAGTATCTGAGATCATTTCCAACGGAACCATTAAGTTAGGCGAACATACATATACTTCTAGTTGGGCTGTGTCCCAAACCAGGTATGATGTTCTGTTGGGAATGCCGTGGCATGTTGCCCAATCCACGTGTCGACTATCGGAAACGAATTGTGATGGTGAAAGATGCTTCCATTCCAGTGATTGATTCCGATGAAGAAAACCGTATTGATGTGTCCAATTTGGGATTGAAGAAATTTAGACGAATGCTGAGGCATGGGGGTGACTTCGAAGTATTTCAGTTACTTGAAGTTCACAGTAGGACAGGAGTGACCGATTCAAAGTTTGATGGAAGACTGAGCAGATTACTGGATAATTTCAAAGAGGTCTTTCAGGATGAATTGCCAAGAGGGCTTCCTCCGATTCGATCAGTTGATCATGAGATCAAAGTGGAGGAAGGAGCAAAGGCACCTCATCGACCTTTATTCCAGTTGTCTCCATCCGAACTTAGGGCAGCAAAAGAGTACGTCGAGTCTCTTCTGAGGAAAGGGAAGATCAGGTCCAGTAAATCACCATATGGAGCTCCACTTTTCTTCTTAAAAAAAGGATGGAAAACTTAGCGGTGTTGTCGATTATCGCGCTTTGAATCGCATCACCAAAAAGAATAATGCTCCACTCTCCGGTTCTGATGAAATGTTCGATCGACTTGGAGATGCGAGATTTTTCTCCAAGCTTGATCTGAAAACCGGATTCCATCAGATAAGGGTGAAACCGGAGGAAATCGAATAGACTGCGTTCAATACAAAGTATGGGCAATTTGAATATCTTGTTATGCCAATGGGACTTTGCAACGCTCCTGCTACGTTCCAAACTTTGATGAACCAGATCTTCTATGATTGCATCGATGTCTTCTTGGTTGTCTATATGATGATCTTATATTCAGTAAGAATGAGACGAACATTACGAACATCTGGAAATTGTATTAAAGAGACTTAAGGACCACAAGCTGTACATCTCTCTGAAGAAAAGCTCTTTCTTTCAGACTGAGCTGGAGTTTTTGGGTTTAATAGTCGGGAAGGATGGCATTCGTGTCAATCCTGAGAATGTCGAAGTCCTACAAATTTAGCCGAAACCTGAATCTCTAACGGAGTTGAGAAGTTTCTTAGGTCTAATACAGTTTTTCCGTAGGTTTATTCAGAAGTTCTCAGCAATTGCTGCACCTCCCACAGATCTGAAAAAGAAGGGTCGAGGTATTCGAAAATGGGACCAACAGTGTGATAAGGCTTTTTAGAAGCTAAAGGAAGTGGTGACACTGGCCCTAATTTTAGTAGCTCCTAATTGGGACAAGCCATTTTGTGGTCATGAAATTATTCACAGCTTGCTATCGGTAGAACTCAAACACAGTTGGATGAGAATTGAAGGGATCGTGTAATTTCTTTCTATTCAAAGAAAATTTCACCAGCTGAGTCGGAATTCACTGCAAATGACAGAGAGCTTCTGGCTTTGATTAATGGTTCTGGGAAGATTCAGGTGCTATCTTGAAGGTTCTGAATTTGAGATTTTCACAGACAACCAAGTGCTTAAGAGCTTCTTCACAAAACCGAAACTGAGTCGGAAAGAAGCAGGTTGGTTGGAAACTATCGGTAACTTCGGAATCTTTCCCATTACACTGAAGCCTGGAAGAATTCACGTCTTGGGAGACGCATTATCCAGAGCTCCGCACGAGACTAGAGGAGACCGTGATATCCCAGTGAATGACGTTGACAACTTCCATTGGAAACATAAGAGCCGGGATGTTCGAAAGTATTGTGAAGGATGTCTCACGTGTCAGCAGTATAAGGACTCTAATCAAAAAAAAAGTTGACTGATCCAATGTCACTGGAATTGACTGACCGCAGATGTGGTTCATTAGCTACAGGTTTCACTGTGAGGCTACCCCTGACGAGGAGCGGTGATGATGCGATCACGACTTCGGTTGATCGACTTACTCGTCTAGTCCGTTCTCTTAAATCTAAAACATCAGATACTGCTGAAGACACGGCTCGAGACTTCTTCGCGAACATTTTCAAGAACCACGGGTTGCCTGATGATGTTACCTCAGATAGGGTCAGCAAGGTCTTTTCAAAGTTTTGGAAGACACTGATGAATCTTTGTGGGGTGAAATTAAGAATGTCTAGAAGTAGACACGCACAAACAGATGGCGCTTCTGAAATTATGAATAGGATGATCGAGAACTATCTCCACTCCTATTGCTCGTATCATCAGGGTGACTGGGATGAACTGCTTCCTTCTGCAGAATTTGCATACAACTCGGCTGTGAGCTATGATCTGGGTATGTCTCCATTTGAGCTGGACTTGGGATGGACACCTAAATCGCCCTTGGACTTCTTGGCTAGCAGCAGCATACCTCTTCAAAGTTTGGACGACTTTCGTGCCAAGCTCAAGGTTTCTCTTGAGGATGCGCAATTTGCCTACAAAGTAGCAAAAGCTCGGCAAGCTGCATATGCTTCAAGGCGATACAAGGTTCCAGATTACAAAGTAGGTTCAGCTTTGGATCAATCGGTCGTTGTTTACAGATGTTTATTCTAGGTCCCAGGATTCTAAAGAGCTTGGTGCGCGTATATATGGGCCATTAGTGGTTAAGGAGCTAATTGGTAAGAATGCTGTTCGACTGGATCTCACTGCTCATTTTAAAATCCATCCAGTCATTCATATCATTCACACCACACCACATATGGAGCAGCCCGATGACATTGCTTTACCCATTCCTCCTGAAACTGCACCGGTTGAGCTGCCTGATGGACCAAAACAGGAAGTTGAGGTTATCTTGGATCACAAAAAGGTTGGACGCGGTTTCAAGTTCTTGGTTTTGATGCGTGGTGTGCCACGTCATGAGGCGGAGTGGCAACCATCAAAGGACTTCGTTGATGTTACGGAAGATGGATCTGCTGTGGTAACGGAAAATTTCCAAGAGTATATTCGGAAATATAATATACTCCCGCAGTATCATTGACGAGGACGTCAATAGTTCGGGTGAGGGAATAGTGTAACAATGTCTCTGTTAAACCACTGTGTAATAGAGCCTCGTTCGCTGTCACTATTCCAGTTCTCTATTACACAGTGGTATAACAGAGAAACTGTATCTTCTTGAATGATTTGAGAAATTTGATTTTCCTCCAATGTTTTTATTTGACGTGGAGCCCCACGTCATCGTTTTTTTTACGTAGTAATATTCTTGAAAGTACAATTCTATAGTTACACCCCTACTTTCTAGTAAGTTCTACTGAGCTAACAGAGTATAGAATTTCTAGAGTAGAGTTACCGTACTTTCTATAAAAAGGGGGGCTCATCTGGATTCTTGTAGGAATCCAGGTACACTCCATACACCCTTTGCCCCCAACTTTCTCAAACCCATTCCCATCGCCTCTAATGTTCCTTTAGCAGTGCCCCGACTGCCTCCCTCTCTGTTTCACCACAAGATTAACCCCTCCAGATCGGCAACGACATCAACCACGTCGACGCCTTCTCAGGAGTCGATATCAGACCAATCCGTCTAGCAAGCGGCACCAATGAATGCTCCATGCCGTAGGGTTCCATCACAGGCAGATTAGCGTCTCTCCCTTTGGCCGTAATAATCCCACTCTTGCGCCATGACGTCTTCCTATAGACGCCTTTGGGTTTGTCTGGAAATCGGCGGCTTCCACCATGTTGGAAGAGTAGAGCTTCCGTCTACTAGGTAGCGGGGCAGGGTATTCGTTACCACAGGGTAGTTCACTACGGTCCTGTTTCTTTGGGGTACGGAAGGAACCGAGCGAGAGTCCGACCTTAAGCCGTCAAATATTGTGAACGAAAGATAACACACGGGGCGGTGCCAAATACGCTTAGCTAACTTGGACGCTTTCACACGAGGTAGCAGATCGCATATGATTGCCGCCACCACGTGACAGATACCGTAGTCTCACCACACAGTTACACTGTGCAGGCGGGTGAACCGTTGGAGTTCAGACACCAGGTGCTTTGACCTGTGCATGTAGCCCGTTCAGGTCTTGTTCGGGTTCACGGAGTAGGAGAGGGACGTCACTTTCTAGAGCCAAGTAGACCAGTCCCGAGTAGAAGAAATATTCACCGGGCGCCGTAAGCTACCACGTTAGGTTCGACCAATTGGCCGCCGCCCTCGCAAAAGGTGTTGCGGGATCCTCCGGGATGTCCAAATGCCAGTCTCCTTCGTCCTCGCCTTCCACTCCGCAATCGCCTGACATGTTGAACATTGGGATGTTCAGTGATGCGGAAGTCCGAAAAAGAATAATGAAAAAATTGTATCAATAGATAGCCGATCTAAACAAACTTTTCGAGATTGTTGACCTCGGTTATATATCAATGCCTACATCATTTTCGCTAAAAGCGTCAGACGACAAAGTAAACTAACCCATCAATTCCAGCCGAATTATACACCGCATGTATTACAGCTCGTTTTACACTAGCCCTGTCAGACAGTCCCCGAAGAGTACCACTGCAAATAGCGAAAAATTCCAGCCTTCTATAACTACCGCAAGGGTTTTTGAAACTCTTACTAATATTTATATTCACTGCTGGGGATACTACTTTTTTCGGGGCCCGGATATGTTTACTTAAAATGAACTCATAAAACATAGAATGACAGTAAATAGGTGCTCCATAACTTTTTGTCACGATGCTTTTACGAAAGCTTCCATCTCGATGTGCCGACGAGTTTGGCAAAAATACCCCGAGATCGAGTAGTATCTGGTTGGTTTCATAAAACAATATGCATGGTGGGTGTATGAACAATAAATTCCCACCGCTTGGCGTGGTTGAACATTATTTTCTGACGACAATGGACAAATTGTTGCTGAGATTCATTTCTACTAAAGTTTTTTAGTTGGCGATTTCTTTTTGAAATTCGAAAATCTTCCGGCATGGGGAAAGCTTTGGGTGTTTAAATGATTGGGAAATAAGGTCGGCTGTAATCCCGGATAGCATTGGTATGTGAAGGTAAGGTCTTGCGAAATTGCCGTGCAAGAAGTGGAGGTAAATTCGAGGAAAGTGGTTTTAATATCAGCGGAATAATCATTGCCGAGGTTTCTGACATTAGGGATCTTCTTTAGTGAAGCAGAAACGTCTGTAACAGTTTCGCATTAGACTGCAGAACTTCCTCTCGGAGCTCGTCATATGGTTCTAGTCTGTCCATTTTCACTTGAAGTCTGTGTCCCGGTCATCTCTTCGGAAGATTACACTTCTCCTAACCAAACTAGCGGATCCATGTAAGTTGTATTTCTCTTTTGGAGTTATAAAATAAGAACATTAGGATTTAATTCCACGAGGACATTTTCAGCCATCATTTTAGTCAAAAAGAAGGAGGGACTGGTGATGTTTTGTTATGGATTCCCACATGGCACTGGAAAGATTCAGGAATATGAAATATTGCGATATTACATTTTCTATAGGCGAAATCAGTAGCCAGGATACCTTATAAGTCAAATTATCGAAAGTAAGCTAGCAATCTACATGAAATGGAGTGATTGGGAAGCAAGTTATTTCGATAAAAAACACCCAATATTCTCTTACAATTTTGTAAATAATTTCTCGTCAATTTTACATGTTCCACTAATAGATCCTGCAGCTCTCCTCAAATGAAATTGAAGATGATTAATAATTTTTTGACATAAGAATTTGCAAGTAGTGATGAAGCGGAAAGGATTATGAGAAACCTTAAAAAAGAGAAATTCAAAAATATACTTTTTGCGACTGGGAAAGTAAAGGTTTGTTTAAAAAGGACTTGGAGCAAATAAATACTAGAAAATACAGTCAAGGAAATCTGATCTAGGCAAATCATTTGAAAACGCGAAGCCTCGGAATATACTTGGAACATCGTCGATTATATGTACAGCAACGCATAGTAAAGGAATTCTGCTACAAAAAAATTCCTTTAACAGAATAATTACTTTTAATGACACAACCAATGCGGATTGTTAAGCGTAGACGAGCAGATCTAGGTTGAGCTGTTGTTGAAACTTTGGTTGAGGTTGGCTGGGTTAAGCTGGCTGCTCCAAACCAGGGTTTATACGGAACTATAGATAGCTACATACTAAAGGGAAATGTAGTCTAGCAGTATCGGATGCAAACTACTTCCTGTAAAACAGCTCTGAATATATCCTAAATAGCACTTTCAAAATAGCAGTCTGCGCGAGTGACATACTCTGGTAAGGTGTAAGGCCTAAATAGGTCCAGGTGGCATGGGATTGCAAGGCACCCTTTGATTGGTAAAGCAGTGATAAAATATCCCAGTTTTCAAATCGCCCGTAACATTTTCAAGTCTAACAATTGGGTCAAACGCTTTGTTCACAACTTTAAGGAAAGGATGACAGTAAAGTGCCTAGTAGCCCTGGTTTTAAGGTTACCAGCTTTTTGAATTTGCAGTAAAATACAAGCAGTATATTCGTCTACAGCTGTAAAGCCTGTACAATATCACGTTACAGAGGAAGTTGAATTTGCGGAATACAACAACAAAGGCAATTTAATTATATTTATTGGATTTTTTCCGAGGCTAGGGATCCATCAGAGAATTTTTTAGTATTATAGATAAAATTCTTATAGGCTGTGAAATATTCAAAAAAGATGAGAAATCTTTTTTTATAATGGTTCGCGTTGATTATACGTGAAAATAATTCAAGAATCAAAAAGAATCAAAACATACTTTTGTGACTAGCAATAAATGCAAATTTGGGGCCTAATTTATCATCTTTGTAGGAAACAGGGATAGAATAAAATTGTACAAATTATTAAAGAAATTAGCTTTTCGGACAAATTGAACCAGTTGCACCCTTTTATCTGAAAATAACCATTTGATAAAGTATTAGATATATCTTTTTGTATGGCTTTATCAACTATAAGTAAACAGAATCTATAAGGATTCAAGAGAACTAACAGACGATAGAGAGGTGGCAAACCCATTTGAATCAACTGCAAAAAGTAAATTAGTATGGACAAAAAAAGTAGTACGGCAAAATTTTAAGTTTAACTTCTTTTCCAAGCTTCCACAGCAACAGATATTTCGAAAGAAGAAATAAATTTAGCCAGAGTAAGTTATAAATTTGTACAAGAATAAATGAGACGATCAAAAAAAATTTGATCTTAAGAACTAGTTAGCAGTGGAACACTAAATAAAACTTACTAAAATTTGGATCAGTCCGTTTTTACGCAATGGAAGAGCAACAATTTGTAAACGTAATTTTTCAGGAGAGAAACTGTGCTTAAATAGGCAAAGGGGTTAAATCTCACAACATTAAAGCTTGAAAAAGAGTTCAAATACATAGAAAATAAATCTTCTTGCTGTAAATAAGTGTTTACAAATATAAGTGGCCACATATTAGAACATAAAATGGATACAAAGTTAATATAAGCAAAAATGGATACAATACTTTTGCAAAAAGGCCACTCAAACATGGAAAAAAGATTTTGCAATTACCAATTTGTTTAATACTGGTTCCTCAAAACTATATAGGTTTTTCAGTCCATTCAAATTTCCATGGATGAAACATCAGCTTTAAAGTAATCAACCGATTAAATTTTCATTGCTATAGAATTGAATAATCCAGGATAATGAACTACAATGCCTCACCTGCATGTATTTCTGAGTCTTCCATATTTTTCGAATGATAACTCTGTAAAATAATCGGAGTACAAACATACATACTGAGAACTGAATTTATATAAACGATTAATCTGATCGCATGATAGTAAGCACAGTGTACAAACCACTCATTCCAAACCAAGATCAAAGAATAAGTTACCTAAACATATTTGAAATTTTGGTTTTTGCACTTCCCAAAGCATATGGAGGGGCAAATAATAAGTATTACATGTACTTTCAATGAATATTTTGTTTTCTGATTTCATATGCGATATCACCCGTTGAGATTGAATGGCTGAAACCTCAAGTTCTTTATAAATAAATTTAATTACAAAACTAAAACCTGTGACAATGACCTATTTGTGGTCCTACTTATGTACTTATTTACGGGGATTCCATGCATCTTTGTTTTTATATATTAGTGGATAAAAAATTTCAAAATGTCACGAACATTATTACGAAAAGCGGTCAAAGACCATGATTAAACCATGACATTTTTAATTCGTGGTAATTTCATTAAGATTATTATTTATATTAAGCTCATTACAATTGTCATTTGAACCCAGGGCCAGAACGATATTATATAAAATTGCCATTTATATGGTCATACGAAGAGATAGAACAATTTTCGTATAAATTTTTAGATAACTGAAATACTTTGAGCTATACGGATATTCTAGCTTTCAGGAGATTTTTAGTACTTTTAATTAATTGCAGTTATTCATAATATTTTTTTCTTAGAAACTTTTTTTGACGAAGGATACAAATGAAAAGTCCAAATATTACCCGTCTTAAACGTTGTTTTTGAATTTCGATTTGCTGACTGATTGGTATATAATTATCATTTTTATCAAGTCTTTACAGTAACTTCTAATAGAGAAAGCAAGGTCCAAAAAGGCATTGACTAAAACTTTCCATACAATAAATTCAGCATTCTATTTTTAGCGATAATATTACTAGGAAAATGGATAAACGAGTAGCTGACTCCGTTATGAAAAAAAACTGCTCAACGTTGGCGGGAAAAACCACAGCACACATATAAATTACTTCAATACACTAAAATTAATAACTTCGACATACTCCACGAGAGTTTAATTATTAGCAAAGACATCCTAATAAGGATACCTTATCTATAGTCAATAGATATTTCTTCTCATCACAATACTTAAAAAATTAAACAAATTATAATTTTTTACTTATAACCTGACTGGGCACTCAGATTTTTGTGACAACTACACCATCGGCTGACCCATTGTTTTGGTCCTTAGCATGACCAAATTACGCCCTTCCCTCACAATCACCAAGTCATCCCGAGACCGTCGTCCACTTAACGCTTTGGCTCTGATGGCAAATGGTCCAACCGACCATGATGATTACTGTAGAGTGTTGGACCAGGAATGCGTTCGGGAGTGGGTCCGCCGTAACTGCTTCGAGCAGGCATAAGACGCAGAGGATGAGGATGAGGGAGAAGAGGAAATGGAGGATGAAGAAGAGGACTGGGTGGACCCGTGGGAGCCACTAGTGTATAACGGTGGGGGGCTCCCATAGAGAACGAAGGGGAGCCTAATGGAGTAATTGTGATATTCGACTCTTCTGACGAGGATGAAGAGAGGAGTGAAGAGGAGGATGAGGAGAATGAGGTGGAGGGAGATGTGGAAAGTGCTCGATTAGTGGGAAAGGGGCCGGAAAATATGGACCAGGTAGTCCCGACTCTGGAATCAGATGGGGACATCTCCAGAGGGGTAGATAATTTGCAGGAGGCAATGGAGAATTATAAGCGGTTCGCGGATAATTGCGTGGACTGCCTGGGTGGAATGGATATTTTGGGGGAACTGTTTGGCTCTGATATAGTGAACTAGGATATCATGTAAAAAATATAGATATGTACCCTGATATTACATGCTGTTAGTCTTTCTCGTTCACACGATTCCATTTGATGCATTCTTCGGTTCTTAGTATGTTTCTTTGAGACTTCAGGGTTAGCCGAAAAGTTTATATAAACTGAGTAAACTGCTTCCACTTGTGGAGGTTAAGGAGGTTGCCAGACGACCTCAAGTCAAGTCCCGAGTAGTAGGAAGTTGAGAGTCGGCTTCAGACCCAAGAAGAATTTTTCCTACGCTGGTCGCAGAGCATCAGTAGTAGGCCCCGCCCTTTTTATACTTACTTGTATCCCTTTTAGCTTCCTCCTTACCCACTCCTTTTTGTTCCTTCAACTATACCACGGTAGCACTTTTGTCCCTTGCAACACCTACTTCTTGGGGTAGTTGGTTCTGAGTATCCTTTCTCCCGACTATTTACCCCTATCATCTTCCCCGACTCATCGAATTTTCGCTAACCCTGAAAAACTATCCTTTCCAAAACCGATCCGCTGAAGACGTCCTCAATTTCTCCATCTGCCAACGGGTTTCATGGCTGATCTGCTAAAGGCGACCCCAGTTTCTCCACATGCCAACCGGGCTTTACACTTATTAACAACAGTCATCGAGAAACTCTTCGTCCCATCTCAACTATGCTAGACTGACTTGACCGCGCATTGCTGATATACGACATGCTTGCACATAGAAATGTGGACGTCGACACTCTTTCCATGACCATCCCTCAGTCGCATTGGAAAAGCATCGTAGCTCGATACTAGGCGCTAGAGTATTGCAGGCTGCTTGCACTGGACGACATAATCGAGAGATACACATGGGCACCTCGCCCCACCACAGAGTTGGGGGAGAAGATGTCCCCCACGGCATCCAGTGTTTTCGACGTGCGTTATTCCATGAGATCCGGCACTAACATAGCGCCGATGACTTCAACATTAGGGCTATGGTATAAACTTTCGCCGATATAGATCACCTCAACCTGCGGTGGATACGCATGACTATTGGCAGGAACCAGGTAGACGATATTTTCTAAATCGTGTGTGGTGTGAGTGGCGACTGGCGGTAGAATGACAAGATCATCTGAAACGATGATGATGTTGTCATCTTCTACGACACCCACGTGGGTGGGCGGCATGGTTTGCGGTTGATCGAAGAGGCCGGTGCGAGATTCATGGCCCATAGTGAGGTCGCCATCCGCGGCGGCGGAAGGATCAATGACGGGAGGTAGATTGTTGGGCATCAGGGAGTGTGTGGTGCCAGACTGGGAGGGGCGGAGCAGAAGCGCCTCAAGTATAACAGGGACGGGATTGACTGGGGGCGTGGGTCGCGACATTGGGACTTGCAGAGATTAGGGAATGGGGATTGGGAATGGATGGATTGAGGATTCACGAGAGGGTAGAGAGAAGCAAAGGACTGAGGCGAGAGCGGTGAGCGTTGAGTACGGGATAATCTTGGGGGGGTGAATTGAAGGTTGCAAAGGAAGCTGTCATGCAATAGTTTTCGCTAGCGGGTGACAGGGAATATTTCACGCGCGAAATGTTTTTCTTCGTTTCACTTCATCAAGCGTGAACAAAATGTCGGGGGCGAGAATGGTACCCTTATCGATCTCAAAAAGGCAGAAAATATGGTCCAGATTGGCTTAATTTCTTAAATTGTTATTTCTCTCTTCTGCCGTTTACAGTCCGCTTACAGTAATGGCCCGTGGGGAGAACCTCCACATTTCAAACACTTTCTACTGCATACTCTGTTTCGATTCGCGCCGCTACAAGTGTCAGACGACGAAATAAACTTCCAAGAAGTCAGTGTGAGGAAGATTCCTAAAGTTGCCGGCATTGCTACTGATGTTACTGTGAGCCCTGGTCCAACTCAGTGAGAAGGAAGATTTCCCGTCTATGGAAATCGAAAAGACGGTTTTTGATGCGGCGGAAACGTCTTCCTGAGCTCACCGTGTCGCACAAGTTTTTGGGGGGAGGGAAGGAGAATAAAGTATGGCATTAGAATCACACCGTATTTTATTCTCTGTTATGGCTTGAAGAAGGATGGGATATTGATAATGAAAATTAAAGGATGTGGTTGAAGTATTGTTTGAAAACAGACCGGTGCGATCTGAAGAAACGGAACGCTCGGACCCACCCAGGAACTTTGCACCAATGGAAGGTCGGCTGATTTTTTCCTGTTTGGCTCAGATGAGAGGTCGCTTGCAGTTAAGGTTTATTCATGCGAATACGTGATCGGGCAACGGAGTCGCGACATAATTGAAAGGAACACAATAAATGGAAAGCTGTTGTCCTCTAGGCGATGGGGTCTTTGGCATTGTTCTCGTGCGATGGGCAATTTACACGCGGCCCTGTTCAAATAAAGGTTCCTATTCTGATCGACCGAATGGGGTGGGACTTGTTCGCCCAGTTTCGCCAGACGCAATAGCGCTAGAAGAAAATCAATACTGGTAGTCAGAAGGTCGGGTGGTCCAGAGATTTGCAGAAAGACTACCACTACAGGAACCTACAGAAAAGCTCTTTTTTGTCTTCTGTGCATGACTGGATACTACTGAAGCAGCACAGCTCAAACTGTTTGTCGAAGAGCTGAGTGTTTGTGCTGTACTGCACGGTACGGTACGGTACGGTACGGTACGGTACGTTTTTCCATGCTGTACACTCTCTCCTGATGCGATACTTACACTACCTCCCGTTGGGTAAATGCCAGAAAAACCGTACAGTAAAATTAAGAAAGTCTGACCAATCGACTTCTTTGGGGCTCAAAATGCCGAAAATAGACATTTCAAACAATTTGAAACAGTGCAAATGTCGACGCATCGTACGGTTTCGCAATTGGCTTGACAATGATACGATATCTACCTACGCTTCGGTACAAATTTACTGGATACCAACCCACATATCCACTACAGTAAATTAACCCCCCATTTACAATGTTGCAGAGAAACACGGCATAAAATGGGCGGCTAATGCCCCCCGGTACCTTCACGTACTATACTGTACTGTGCTGTACTGTACTATAACCTGAACAGTTGTACGGAACCTAGAGTCCGCTCACTCCGGTTTCCTACGAATGAACCCGCTCCCCACTGCCGCCCTTCCTCAGTTACTCCAGGGCAAGCTTGAGTGGCGAAACTACATTCGGCAACACCAAGGACTGCAAGATCGCGTACGCCAAGCCAACAGCAGTGCATTTGGCGAACTACGGACAGAAGCCCTCCGAGGTCACCTGAATCGTCAGGAACACACTGTCCTACGTCGGACTCCCTCTGAAGACCGGGACTATGACCAAATGCTTCGAAGGACATAGCGCCTCTCTGCTGATCCTTTCCACCCATTCACCAATTCTTCACCTCGGCCCCCACAGTTCCCCCTTCCCAGCATTCAACATTCCTTCACTTTTGCTTCCATATCGTCTTCGTCCACGCAACCAGCAGTCCCTTTGTTCCACCCCCATGTCGCTCCGTTTACTGCACTCAGAAGTCCCTCACTTCTGCTTCCATATCGCTGCCTTCCTTACCCACCCCCAGTAACCCCCCGTGTATCTTTTCTGGTACACATACCCTCAATTTTTTTAGTTTACATTTCTTTGTGAGCTGCCAGGAAAACTAAGGCTTTCCTAACGCTCGCCTAATCCTGACCGAAACCCTCTATCCAATCCTGCGAGCTTTAGTTAACCTCTGAACTCATACGACAACTGCGTCTAGATGTATCTCTTGAACACATGGCCTGCTGGAATGAAACAAGCGAGAAGGGCCATACTTCCCAGAAAATGCATCACCCTTATCGTGTACTTCGTAACACTGAATGTCTAGCTTGTACACATATCCGCCTGCATTTTTGCGCGGCTTGCAGATCTTTTCGACACAGAATATCATTGACTCTGTGCATTATTGCCCACGAACAGCAACGATCTGGTTCGCTCTGTACTCCAAATCATGACTTGTGACAAACTCCCCCTGCTTACTTTGGGGAAGACCTTTGCTCCCCAACTCTGAATCACTGCCGCTTTCTCTGTGTTAGAAAGCGAACACTTGCCTGTTTGCATGCCGCCCCTTGTACTCAAATATTTCTTCAACATTTCAGTGAAATTGTTCTGCTCGGCTCTCGTAAAAAACGTCACGAAGGGATTTAAACTCGTATAGCCTTGCAGAACTATTAATCCGAGTTTCCCTCAAAGAAAGGCGCAAAGTAACCTATGGTTTATCAGTAGGAGATGTAGCTTTAGTCCGTGGGGTTTTGCCGAGATCTGGCGCGAAGCGAAGAAAACCATCAACCTCTTTGGTGAATGCCTTCCAATCGTCCGTGCAGCATATACGGATGGAACACACTGTGTTGTATGCATTGAGCACACCCGTAGGATGCCTTTCTGCTCGATAGAATCTGAAGCACTTGTAGCGTAAGAATGGCTGAATGCTACGAATGCATTTTTCCGCTTCACATATGCTCTAGAAGTTTGCTATGTGTAAGATCCGAGTGACAGTTGGATGTGGTGTATACGACATACAGAGTTGATACATCAGATCAGACATTTTTTTTGCATCGCTATATCTTAATCTTCGAGATGTATAGCTAAATGCCTGGTCTCTACCTGCATGTGTATGACTAAAAGGCAGAAATGACGCAAATCTTGTACAAAACTTCCCCAGGCCACTGGAAGTTCAAGATAATATAGCTTGTATTATTTTTATTCCCTCGACTGTAATTATCGAACTGAAGCTATAAAGTGTCGGTATACGCTTCTATTTCCCGACTTGATCATCAAAACTCTGTGAAGAGCCTCGATAATATGGTTTGCACCTGTTCAAATTCTGCGGTCATGCAAATGAGAGAAAGCTTTTTAATGGACCCGGTTTCCAAAACTCACATAACTTTGACCTTAATACTATGGCCTTTAATGGCTTTTGTATTAATAGTGAAGTGGGGGAGCCCAAAGGTCTGATCAGCGCCATCAATTATGAAAAAACAGAATTTACCTGGATTGAGAGATACCTATTCGCACTTCTTCTGCTGTTCACTTCTTTCCCTATCCACCATAGCTAGATGTTCCCGTCTCCTCTTTCGAAACGGTTTAGGTGCGGTTACGTTCGTCCCCACGGTTGCCAGCTTGTCCCGAAGGCGTTTGACATTTCTCACGTTTTGGGAATCTAT
Organism: Kappaphycus alvarezii; assembly: GCA_002205965.3. Classification (NCBI taxonomy): domain Eukaryota; phylum Rhodophyta; class Florideophyceae; order Gigartinales; family Solieriaceae; genus Kappaphycus; species Kappaphycus alvarezii. Next base: position 20,270 of record NADL03000152.1, read on the forward strand.
GAACTTTCCTGACTTTGATCTTTGAGACATGTTCTTTCCAGGTATCATAAAAGTAACTCGTGTTTGGGGGCTTTCACCCACACAGCTGCCTAAATGTTTCCATAAATAGCTCAAAACCCCTTGCTTTCTGAAAATATCGGAGGTGTAGCTCACCGGTATCAGGCATTGCTTACGCAGAAGTCTCACTTGCTCACTCCAAAAAGCAGATTTTCCTATCGAGTTGAGCGGAGTTGCACCCTCTGGAAGCATTTGCCGCCGCCAAATGACGGCAGAAATGTGTTATCTTCACAGAAACCTGTACATCACGTGAGAATCCGAAGCCCCTTTCCAAGAATGCATAGCAAACTGTTAGGCTATTGCAATAGAACCTGTTTGAGAGACCGTTAACCAAAGCCTCCAAGAAAGCTCGGCGTTCTGTCTGTCTTTTCATTAGTTCACGTTGTACTTAAGCCTTGAGAAACACTTTATCGGCCTTCTGAAAGCACCTGAGGCATTTAAAACAGAACAAGCTGTTGTATTCTAGCTCCCCAATGTTCTGCAAAGCGAAATTACTATTCATTCTTAGATCCGTTTCAACATGCTTTCCCCTCGGCCTATTCTTGTATGTGTACATCCTTTTCTTACCACTTCTTGTATCCGCTCTAGAGGTACTAAAGCCATCGAGAATCATCTCATAGTCAGCAACGTTGGCACTATCGCGGGTCGCGGTCGGCGATTGTTGAGCAGGTATATTTTCATCCGCTTGGTACTCCCCTCTCCGAACAATCTCTTCAACAGATGAAATATGTTTCAGAACCTTTAAAGACAAGCTCCTGTCACCACTGTTTTCCGATGTAGATTCAACTGTGATCTCAGGCTTTGGCCCTCCTTTTTCACCCCGCAGCTAGCACTCGCCCGAACTCTCTCATTGACTTCATCATCTCCGGCGTCAAACCGCATTGTACCTTCCGCTTCGGTAACGTAAATTAGTAAACGTATGTCTTGGTTAGGATTATTCTCAGCGGTTTCTGCAGGACCTCCGGATTCAAAATTTGACACAGCTTCACACTTGGCGGCTTGGGATTTGGAGAAGGCAAGCACATCCTTGGGACCTGGACCGGTACCATGATTCGAATGCTTGAGATCTCTTGTTCAGATCTCAAGCATTAAAACCTTTTTTAATTGCTGCGAGAGTATCTTGGTCCCAGTAATATGCAAAAACTGACTCTGTCCGAGGTTTATATGATGTTTCGAATGTATTATGGGGCTTCGAGGCAAGAGAGGAAACCGTAAGGTCTGGATGGGGAGCAGGGATTTGGCCGGGCACACCGTGATGCAAGCGTCCGAATAATTTCCACAGGTTGGTATGAGCTTCGGCTAGCAGGAGCGCGCGCGATCTGGCCAATGCGATTGAACTGAGGTCCACGAGAGGGTGGAGAAAGTGGGAGTCAACGATGCTGGCCGAGTGCGAATCAAGATTGAGCGGTGCAAGAGGAGTAAAGCAATGACCTCCCAAGGGAAAGGGGAGTGCCATCTGCTGGTGAACCGAGTCAGTCAAGGGGGCGTCGTTGGACTGAACGTAGAACTCCATTTGCCCAAAATCAAATAGTGGGGAGAGGACGGTGGTTATTCCCGCCGGTGTCACCTTAATTAGCTGTTGAAGCCGACGTTCTGAGGCAGCGATGTAGGTCGAAACGGATGCGCGCATTTCCGACCCGCCGATGAAGGCCAGCGTGTTATTGCGTATATAAATGTTTTCCTAGATAAAGTTTCTCATGGAGGGGAGGGACCTGATAAAGGCACAGAGCAGAGCAATGCATTGTTGGAAGAATTATTTCAGGGGGACACGGTGCGAGATAGACGTGATGGTATCGGAAGGAGGGTAAGGCTAAAAAACAACCGCTCTCTGCGGGTTGAAGGAGAGCCCACATTGAGGCCCACGGAAGTCAACAATGTCAACGGCCTTACTATGCCTGGTATTTGTGTCTAGTGTCTACACGACCATGCTCTGTCCTCATATGAGGCACACTTTGTCCTCATATGAGGACAGTTTCCGTTACATTTTGGAAAGGTAAATGTTTTGGAAGGCCGAAATTTTTACTGGAAAACAGGTTTTTCATGTTAAGTTACAGTACAGTAATTTTTACTGTACGGGCGCCCTCGTTTCTGAAACCCCCCACGATAATACGAGCTATTTTTCCTTCCAAAACGTAGTCGTTTTCACAACTTCTTGCGAAGAGCGGAAGCTGGTGAGGGAAAATTGCTCTAGGCTTAACCGAGGTCAATAATCTTGAAACGTTTGTTTTGATCGGCCATCTACACTCATGAACTAATGCGGAGGGACAAGAAATGCGCTGAGATAAAAAAGAATTGTATTGAAAAAAAGGGCTAAAAGTTGTCCTCATATGAGGACAAATTTCCTCATATTATACCTTAGAGATTTGCACGCCTCGGTTTCCCTTGCAAAGTGGTGCAAAAAGGGATAACTTCAGAATGCTAGCTGGGTCTCCCTGTTACATCCAGACTTCAATGGCAATGTCGGCGGTCGTGCCTGCAAACGAGAAGAGCATCGGCGTCCTGTCAGTATATAGCATATTTAGGAAGCAATACGGCAAAGGGACTGCAGATGGCAGCATATAGATGATTCTCTGGCAGAGGAATCGATTGAATACGTTTGGGGTATCAATCGAAAGGGAAGAATAATAGGCATTCGAGCGCAGCTCTTAATTTCCCTGTCGGACGCCATAGCGAACAGCTTCCAAGCCTAGTTCCATTTTATTGACTAGTTGTATGCGAGCGAGGTATTCCGAGGTGTTGTCAAGGGCCGGGTGTAAAAGGAACTTGGTGACTGGCCAGCGCAGTGTGGTCCCTAGTCGCAATCGGACGGAATTTTTTCGGTCACAGTCGGGTGGGAATCAGGGTGGCGCAGGATAGTAACGGGGTAGTGTAGTGAGGGAGGTCCCCTCGCGTGAGTCTACTGAATGTATCAGATAGTGCCGAAATACTCATGAGCCCCGCCTGTGACACGACTGTCTTATGGGCGACAAGATCTTGAAAATGAACGAGGCGCAAGTGCATCCGATCCAGGCCCGGGGCAGAGTTTGGGTCGAGGTGGCGAACAGCTTCGAAGAAAGCATCCTCCGTGATTTTCATTGACATGAAGAGGTCTGCAGCGGCGAGGGGCGTTACCGTTCTTGAGGTTGCAGGGTGCAGGATTGGAGACGGGCAACTACCGTGGGGTCCCTAGCATCGGCGATGCGTGATTGATACAGTATGCGCATCATAAGGCTGTATTGAGGATCAGCAGCGAGGCGCTGTGCCCTCTGAAGCATTGGGTCGTGGTCTCGGCCCTCAGAAGGAGGGTGACGTGGGACAGTGTTCCTGGCGATTGAAGTTAGCATGGAGGGCTGCTCCCCGTAGTTTACCCCATTCACTGCTGCAGGTTTGGCGTATATGATCTTAGATTTCTTGGTGTTGCAAAGTTTAGTATCGGCGCCCAACGCCCCCTGTAGTAACTCACAGTGGACGGCAGTGGGGAGGGACTGTATTCGTAGTAAAACGGAGTAAGCGGTCTCTGGGTTCCGCGCAACTGTTCATGGTACATTGTTTTACAGTGTGTGTAGGTACCGGACGGCAATAGTCACCCATTCTATGCTCCATTTATCAGCCACACCTGCACTGTTTAAAATTGTTTACTATGTGTAAATGGGGGGTTAATTTACTGTGGTAGATATGTGGGTTGGTATCCAGTAAATTTGTACCGGAGCGTAGATATCGTATCATTGTCAAGCCAATTGCGAAACCGTACGATGCGTCGAAAGCTGTGGATGGCACTCCAATCTACCAGAAGGTGGAAGGGAGGCCAGCCAGCAAACAAGCGGCATTGGAGATTACTGTCAAAGCGGAGTGTCGCTGTAAAAGAATGGCTCTAACCTTCGAAAACCGTTCCATTGCGCGGGTGGCAACGGTTCTCGCGAGTTCCTTGACGACGGAGAACGCCGCCGGATGTCAACCTCCAAGCGTTGAGATGGGGACAGGAACCAGCCTGTTTCTCCCCAGGCAGCTCAGCAAGGAACCCTTGGTATTTCCGCTGCTTCTCTGCGTGAGCTGCGTTGAGGCTTGTGAGTGGGTTGAAAGCCCTGGCTCTTGCGTGGGAGGGAGCGAGCGGGTTGACAAAGGTTACGTCGAAGTAATCCGCGCCACCGGCGGCTCCCATCGCCCTGATATCCGGCCTCGTCCTGTTTTGGTAGTGTAGACGAGGTTCGATGAATGGACGTCGGGCGGCTCTTGCAAGGTCGTTCCCCAGTAAAGTCACCTGGTTGTTATGGCGAGTATTCCGCTCGCAGCCAAAGCGACAATGTAGCAAGTGGTCCCCGTAGATATCCAGCATTTCATGGCATCCTGCTTTGGGGCAAGGGGTACCTGGGGCGAATAAGGGGGTTTGGCAAAAGTATTGGAACCACACGGAAAAGTCTTTGCTCTTGATGTGCGTCCTCAATCCAGGGCAAGGGGCACAGTAGACCCAGCCTTTGGCACCGGGGAGGGACATGCTAGCGCGGAAGGCGCGGGTGCGGATGTTTCCGAGCGGCAAGGCCTCTTACACAGCCATATGAATTGCATCTGTTAGCTTCTTCTGCGATGGTGGGTTGGATGAGCAGAAATTGCTAAACGGAATTCTTTCTGAGGGTCGACAAGAGGCGCTCCATGCGGTAAAGGCGGCTGTAGCATCCTCGTACTGCGTCAGGTCTTGAACACAGGACGGCAAAGACTTCTCGCATAACTGCTGCGTCGCGGCGCTGGACGCAAGAAACGAAGCGGCGGCGACATCTCGCGCGGAGGAGAGGCCGATTCCCAGGTCGGCTTCTTCTCCTGTAGTGCCTTAATGGGCAGTTGCAGCTCCTTGAATATACAGATGTCTAGCATTCCACCCGCTAAAGTGCGGCAGCACCTCTCGATTAAGCTGTCGAAGTATTCGGCCCCTTTCTGCGTACAGGAGGGCGGCACAACTCGCAAGAGGTATCCAACTTTGCAAACCCCAAAGCAGTTGCGCAGTAGTTGGAATGAAGCGTGGGCGTCCTCGATTTCCATGACAGCGTTAAGTAAAGGCTCAAGGGAGTATACATGGTCCAGGAAGTATTGTTCCATGAACGTTTGGGAGCCGATTGGCGCGTTCAAAACCGAAGTACCAGCACTGTATTCCTGCCGCATATCACAGGGGTATGCGGACTGAACCGACGCGGAGGGGGCGGTGGGCCACCATACTTTGCATTTCGAGACTGCCAGATGGAGACCACGACGTTTGGCCTCGGGAGAAGACAGAACCTCGATTACCTTGAGTATATCCTCGTGTTTGGCTACAATGTAGCCATCGTCGTGATACCAAAGCTCCAAAAGCAGTGTGTCTAACCCTGTGTCCTCGTCGGGGGATCCCGACAATAGCTCTTTGATCTTTAGGGCGATGGGGTGGAGTACGAGAGCGAAAAGCAATCCGCTGAGCGGGTCTCCTTGCTGAGTACCCACAACACTCCGTATAGTCTCGAATCCCGTCCAGAGGAACGCTGGATCGTTGTTGTAGCAATACAGTACCCAAGGGAGCAACTGAGGAAAGAGGTTCCGGACTGCGTTAAAAAAGGAAGCACGGCTGCACAGGTTGAACGCATTCTTCAGGTCGACCGACAAGAGCGCATATTCAGAGCGTGTACCGAACTTGTTCACGATGCGTCGAACACCGTGAACTACTGCATCTGTTCCTGACTTTGTAGCGATACCAACCTGAAGAGGCTGGAAGTAGGTGGAGGCCTTTTCATTGACCCGAGTAGCAAGGCAGCTACTAACTAACCGTCGCAAAGTCTCTCCCACTGCAATGGGGCGCGGAGTCATGTCTTTCTTCGCAAGTGGTGTGAGTGGGGCTCCAGCAATCCACGGGCGAGGGCAGTAGGAGCTTTTCCGGAAGCCAGGACGTTCAGAAGTTCTGTTAATGAATCCAAGAATTTCCCCTGCGAGGAAGATGTGGGTGTCCGTAGAAGCTCTTCGACGTGAGAGGGGCGAAGTCCGGATCCCCCCGGGGCTGAACCGGGTTTGAAAGAGCGAACTGCCCGCAAAACCTCATCCTTTGTGATCGCTGAGATATCGGGGGGCGGAAGGCGGTTCAAAGTGTTCCTCATCCTCCCGGGAAGATTGAGGATGTTTAGCTCGGAGGGCGTCAGACACCGATTTAGTGGCCGGTAACACCCCTAGAGATCCTAATGCCTGTGCAGCTTTCCCATATGCTCCTTCGCGGGCGAGTCTCATGGCACGACGAATGTTGGCCTGTTTCTGTTCCTGGGGCGTTAAAGTTCGTTTTGTTCGGGAGGTCGCTTGTTGAAGTGCGTTCTGCCATAAGGTTTGGAACTGTCCTGCATTCCACAATTCGAGCCGTTCTCTGATTAACTCACTGGTTGATTGGACTTGCGTTTCGACGTTCGAACCGGTAGTACCTGAGGAAGGTGAAGTATTGGAAAGCATCACTGAAGGGAAAAAAAACTTCAGAGAGCTTCTCTTCCGCATCATAATGTCCGTGTGCACAAGCCCACGCTGCGTCAGGCATGGCGACCGACAGGGAGTCACTCAGTGCTCATCGGAATCGTGTAGGGATATGAGACAACACAGGAATGTGGGTCGTAAAGATGTCCTCATGGCAGGGCAGGGGCTGTGCGTGGAGCGGAGCATGCCCTGGTGAGAATTGCTGATCTGACGCGTGTCCAGTCGTGTGTGCGGGTCGCGGCGGTTGATCGTCGGCGATCGGGCGTGGGACCGGGACCGAAGACTGGCGGGTTCATCCGCCTGCAACTGCGACTTGTACAACGGAGCGTACTGCCTTGGCCTTGTGTCTACGGTACACTGAGGGCAGCGGGCGTACGAGAAGGAGTACAGTCCTTGCGGATCCGGGCCGTGTACTTTGGAGCCGACGTATTTGTGATGACAGGCACAGTGATAGGGGTAAATCGGCGGGGGAAGAGATCTTCAGAACCAATTACCCTGAGAAGGAGGTGTTGCGAGCGACAAAAGTGCTACCGTGGTATTGTTGAACGAACAAAAGGGAGTGTATATAGAAGAGAGTTGAGGAAGCTACAAGCAAGTATAAAAGGGGCAGGGTTTACCACCGACGCTCTGCGACCAGCTTAGGAAAAAGTTTTCTTGGGTCTGAAGTTGACTCTCAACTTCCTACTACTCGGGACATGGCTTGAAGTTGTCTGCCAACCTGCTTCACCTCCACTAAAGGAAGCAGTTTACTCGGCTTATATAGACTTTTGGCTACCCCAAAAGTCTCAAACAAACATACTAATAACCATAAAATGTATTCACGGTAATCGTGTGAACCAGAGAGACTATTAGAAGATATTTCCTCAAGGTAAATATCTAGGTGCCATACCCATGCCAGCCACCCATCGGCCAGGGGTGGGAATTGATGTGGCCATTATATAGACCTTTCAGAGCTACTTGTAGTATCACCCACAACCTGGAACTGTACTGACATCTACTATGACAGCGTGTCCTAAAATGAAAAAATCAACCGACGAATTTGCCACACTCACCCAAATTAAAAAAATCTTGCAAATTCAAAAACTGTAAAAATATCTTCCCAATTCCGATACTGTATACAATCATGGTCCTCATCTATATTTTTTTCGTGTGCGAATTTGCGCACATCACAAATCGCACTAGTTTGGTGAGTAAGAATAAAAAACAGTTTACTGGGGTGATGCTTACTATCAGATGTAAATGAGGGGTTTATTTACTGTGGTAGATATGTGGGTTGGTATCCAGTAAATTTATACCGGAGCGTAGATGTCGTATCATTGTCAAGCCAATTGCGAAACCTTACGATGCGTCGAAAGCTGTGGAAGGCACTCCAATCTACTAGAAGGTGTCAGATTGAGGAGGATTTCTGAGTACATATCCCATCCCCTAATCTATTCATTAGGGGATTACAATAAGGATAGCTGAGGTGTCTTCTAATCTATAATGGTAAAGGTAATGCTATTCAAGAGCAGATCTTTCTAGGGTACTGTAGGCCGAGTGGACCTTGTAAAGCTACAGTATCCACACGTAGAGATAAACAGAGACCAAGATTCTATCCTAATGGGTTTACGACGCTGATTGTCTACAGTCCCCTTCTTCAAGAAAACGCTGATATGTGAAAGTTACCGTTTTCGGAGTAGAAGTAGAACGAGTGGCCCACTGTTCTATCGGGTGGTCCGTAACTCCCCCATCCAAAATACTACTTAGTATACGGTTTTCCTTGAGCTTGGTTAGTTCGTCAGCAGGATTGTTTTCTGTGGTGATCCAAGCATTATCAGATATTTACATACGATCATTTGCTTCGCGCATTGCATGTACATCTATCATGAGTCTCTTTTTAGTTGTGCACATTTTTTTGTCATTTTTCATTTTTGACGATTACGTCAAAAATTGATTTAGAATCAGTAACCAACCGGACTTTGAGACTAATTTCAAGAATATTGTTCAATTCATAGTTGACTGTAAGTCCATAATGCATACCTTAGGTGATAGCATACGTTTTTCCACCTAGTACTGAGCTTACAATGCGGCGGGACTTATGAGAGCAATAGTGGATGATATTGAAGCGTGTTTTTCTGTCAAAGAATAGCAGAATATATCTAAATTGAGTAGTTAGGTCTGGATTTTCTGCAAAGCTGACGTCAGCGTATATTCTTAGGTGACGCGACGAGACATCTAGTTTCCTGTGGAGTATTTCGCGTGAGGGGTACTTGTGTGCGTGTCGAACAATCTTATTAATGGAAGCGATAGAGCTTGGACCATATTGCGTTTCAGTTATCTGAGAGGACTTATTTACTGTGCATGCTATATCTGGTCACGTATGCACAATCCGATACAGTTTTTGATGAACTGAGCGGAATTGGCGGTAAGCTGCGTCGGTCGGGAGCGGCTTGATGCGCTGAATATATTCCGTTTGGTGCCACTTAAATCCGTTTATAGTTGTCTCCACCTGAATACCTGTGAACCTAAATGAATCCATCTCACGAGGTCTGGACTCGAAATGCTGCTCAGTCTTTTTCGTGTATTCTAAAAATTCTGGAGCTCCCGCATGCAGACTTTCATTCACAAGGTATCCTGGTACATATGATAACCCTCCATTGAGTCTCTTAAAAAATAGCCGAGGATCGAACGACGTGGGATTCATCAATAGATCGTCACGGAGGTGGTGGGTAATTGTGGAGTCCCCATAGTCAACGGCGTCTGTAAGGCAGTGGTTTGGAAGATTGAGGAGGATATTGGCCGGCAGCTGTAGTTCTGAGGGAGACTAAACGTTAACCTCATAAAGGATCCTGCCAGCAGATTGTAGGTAAGCCTCCGTCACGTCTTTGGACCAAAGGCGAAAGCCACCTATGGCAGTCAGGGCTATAAACAGTCGTAAAGAGCTTAGCCTGAGAGTTGTTGAAGGGTATACGATGCGATTGAGCTCATGGTCGACAAAGTCCTGCCAAAAATACCGGCTTTGTAGATATCGCCTTTGGCGTATTTGTTTTGGATAGGTACAACAAAACGCCCCCCCAGTATGTTGACATCTTTAGACAATTTCTCGAGCAGGAAAAGTTCGAACATATCTCGGCACAGGAGTCGACTTATTTTGCTTTAGACGAGCTTTCGCAAAACGCGGGTCGTTCTTACGAGGATGACACGGCTCCAAAATTTCTATAAGATATACGCATGCCGAGGTTGGCTCCGAAGCTTTGGTAAAGAGAGTAGCGAGTGATTGTTGTATTTGGGTAGTGAGACTCGTCCCGTCTGCGTGATTTGCTGGTAGTATGTGGTCCAGGGTGTACTTTGCATCGAAATCGGGTCTCTGGGCCCAGATATTGTTCTTAAATGTTTTAGTAACCGTATAAGGTCCGTTTTTTTGATTGTTGCCCGCATGCCATACATAAACTTTGTCGCCAGGGCGGAAAAGATACTCACTTTCCGGGGGAACTTTCTCGCGGAGCTCCCTTTGAACCCGCAGTTGAGCGTTGATTTCCCGCCATTTCCAATCTTTCTATTTGCATAGCACGCATGCGGTCCGTGTGTGATAGCAACGGTGTGGAGTGGGGAGGGAATCTGCGGATAGTACCGAAGACCAAGGTAGATGGGACGAGTCCATATGGTCCAACAGTATCATTCATTGCCTTCACTTCGAGTTGTAGTGCAATGTTTCAGTCCAAATTTGGTAAATCCTGTAGTAATTTCAGGAATAAAAGTCTAAGGAGAGCATGGTACCTTTCTCCATTGCCTTTTGCATTGTTAGATTGGACTCTCGGCAGTTGTATTTCGATTCCAGCTGAGGAGGCTAGAGTGTCAAACTATTTCCCCATAAAGACTCTGTCATGATTAGCACGAATATTGTCGAGGTATCCAATATAGGTAGACACCGAACAGAATGAAAATGTATTCCGTATTGTTTGGGTTGTCCCATCAGGGAGGAAGACCGTGGCGGAGAAATGGTACGAAGGTCACCGAAGTGTAAAGCCGGTCGTGGGTTCAACCAGACTAGATCGAGGGCGAGTTCATGGTTGAAGAAACAGTCGTCATTTGGTAAATTTACTCGAAAGCGATGACGGCCCTTATTGTACCTCTGGAATGTGTCGCAGGCTTTGTCAATCTCCTTGAGTATTTGGAATGTTTCTGTTGGCATATCAGTTGGTTTGGTGCTTTGGAAGGGTTTGTACTATTTATTTGCGAAGTGGTTCCAGAAATGCCGGTGAATTCGCTTGAGCTAGGCTCGCGTAAATAATATCTTTTTGCGTTTCTTTGTAGATAAAGAGGTTCCTTATATCTGACTATAGTTATTTTGGTACTTTAATTGGAAAACTATGGGTGAATATGAGAAGGAGGGTTGAACTTGGCTTTGACCTGCCACTCTAAAACAAGTCACGTCGGTCACGGTTGCATCAATTCACTGTAAGCAACTTTTATGATGGCCACGTAGGCAGCTTACCGTTGTACACCCTACACTCGCTGCCACGGCCCGCATATGCTTACTAATTTCTACGTAGCAGCCGTACCGCTTGCGCAAGGGGACTTGGATCACGATCAAGACCGGTTCAACAGGGCTATATAATCGCCAGCTTGGAAACCTCTAGCGCGACTCTTGGTTCCTCAAGTCGTCGCTTGTTCTCCCACCTCCCACCCTCCATTCATCCTTCATGGCCCAATCACAAGTCATCTCTGTTCTTTGTTTCATTTGTTTGAATTATTTGAGTATTGTTTTCTTTACACGTGTCAAATCAAAATTGTGCGTCCTTCGGCCGCTCAATTATACTGTGATTTGAAATATCGTGTCCTTGGATATTGGGGTCTCTTTCATTCGATATCATACCTCGCACCATTAATCGCTCTCAAGTTCGCTTGCAGGAGTATCGCTTTCGCAACACATCAACTGAACAAGGCGTAAGCTCTGACAAGACAGAAATCTGCTATGAGGGTGCTAAATTAGTGATCAACCGATTTCTCGGGTTCTCTGAACGAAGATCGCCACGAGAAGGCTTTAGCGTGAAATTCATGTTACAGAGACGGACCGAACGGCCCGCGACAGATGAAGGCACATGCGTACCTCCGATCCACTCTCCGTGGGAAGGATGGACACCTCAAGATTACTGTCACATCTCGTGAAATCTGGGACTGACGATACCTCAATTTTTAGCGTGATTTGGGATGGGACGCTAGCACCCTAACCATCTCATGGAAACCGTCTTTTCCAAAAATTTGACTCACCTAACCCTCTTAGCTTCACCATCTCTGTCGAGCGGCTACTGACGACGTATGCAACGAGAACGCGGGGTATGTTATACGTCATGTTTTAGCTACTTTATCTTTAGTCAATCTAGTAAATGTGTTTGTGTTTCTCTATGTTTAATTCACATCCGTACAGGCGGCTATGGGGGACAGTCTTGACACTGTCGGCGAAAAGATTGTATTTGTCGGGAATTTCAAGGCCGGTGAGGAGGGGTACGTCATCATTGACGACATCGACGTTAAGGTCAAGGAAGGAGTGATTCTGTGTCGGGATGCGGATTTCCATTGTCCCAAGTGACTTTAACACCCTAAAATAAGCCTTTGCTTGCCGTAGTCCAATGGATGTCAGTTGCGCTCCGATATATAGACATGCTTCGTCAAATGTTTCCGAACTTGTTGCATGGAATCGATGTGGGCAATTATATATTCACTTCCTGATTCGGTACTCCAATCGTGGGCTGTGTGTGAGTAAGCGGTAACGGCAGTCACATATTTTGCGGCTCTTGGGTTTGCAAGGCGGTCTATTGATGCTAGGGACATACTGCAGGCTCATTTGGATGCCCCTCTACGAAAATACCATGACGCTAATTCTTCGGCGCTGACATCTCGAAGTGCGCTAGCCAGTGAGGGGGGATTTAGGGTAAAAAATGGGCTGATCATCGTGTCGAGAGAGAAAATTGAGAGTGGAAGGGGGCTACGGGAGATAAAACGATGTGCTAGTGAGGTGAAGGGAAGGGGTATATGCGTGAACGTTCAGTTTGTTGGGGATTGAACGTTTGGTGCTGCAAGAGAAGAGGATGTTCTGGGTCTCGGCAGCACGGTTGTGTCATCCATCCGGTAGCCATCTGATGAAGTTGAAGAGTCTGAAAATCATTCTCTTGGTGGCCGAGATTACTGTCCGCCGATGTTTGCACTGTTGCGTACAAAAGATCCGAAAGTTAGTTAACTTGTTGGGAGTTTTCTGTCAAGAGCTTTTCCACTATGACCCCTTGCTTTCTTTGGAGACTTGTTTCGCACGATGAAGCGGATCCGATAACGCATCACCCTTTCATCGCCCCTGGGCTTCGTTCAGCTGCGTTCAATGTGGTCTGGGTGGGCATTGTTGAAGCACTTGGTTTCTGATTTTGACAAGATGTTTTGGCGGCAACGTGCTTTCGGATCGCGACCGTAACTAGCTTGGCTTTGGAACTAATTATTGATGGCAGAAGTTGGGTTGACCCGTGAGAACTGAGGCGGCACAGTAAGGAGCAGTATGGAGACTGGGGGAGCTGGGGGATGCGAAATATTTGGCTGGGTAACTTGGGGTTGGTGGTCGTGTCGGAGACGATAGTTCCGCTCGTCGAACTCAAGATCATCCAAGAAAATTTTGCATGAGATGTCACCCCTCGTCATGGTGGAGATGGGCGCTACTGCCCATAGACGCGGACGGACCGCACACAAAACGGTCTGTCACTTGTCCTTGTCTGTTGTGCTACCGTTGTGGCATTAAGGGACTAGGACTTCAATGCGTCTGGTCAACTTCTGAAGAGCTCCTTCCTTTGTTGCGCTTGAGTATATAAATTGCTCCAGAGTGAGGTTTCGAACCTCATATTCGATAGCCTACATGTGTGTTGCGCTCTTATAGCGCTGGCATATAGTAGAATGAAATGAATTCCATTTTTGGATTGTGCGAAGCTCTTGGAAAAAGAAGAATAAGGCTTCACCCTTCAGGATGAGCTGGAACATCTGCACCCTCTGGTGCTGAATTATGTTGTTAGTTTGGCATAGATGCTCATACAAGTCGAGTGCAAGGCTATGACTTTCGCCTGAATAGACTCCATACTTTGCGCTATCACGGTTGTAGTACGATAATAGCTTAGATTAGCCGCGTGGGTTGTCTGATTCTTTATAAGACTCTTGCAAATCTAAACGACGGACTGGATTCGCGATTTGCTTATGAGGATCAGCAATATGATGTGGATTTAAATTTGAGTTTACAGTACTTGGACTTGGAGGTGATATATTGGGGCAACTGGACCCGAAGGGGTGAGACATGGGGGTGGTTGTCCAACAGGAGATTGCCCTTCAGCAAAGAGATCTAATATTGTGTGCGCTTCATTAATATGGCGATGAAAATGCTGTTCGTGCCATACGGGCACGATGATACGAATCTTAATGAGGTTAGTTTTGCGGGTACTTTCTGGGAGAGATATATTCCGGGTTTCAAGAAAATTCCGTAGGAACAAATAGATCGTAGAGTTATGGAGAAATTGGGCTCGAGTGAAGTCCCACATAGAAAAATAATGTATTCTACACATCCTTAGTCCCTTTCCTCTTAGATCGCCATGGAATTCTTGAAAAGTTTTGAAGAAGTTTATGATTCGAACTCGCTCAGAGTTTAGAGGGAATAATTGGTCTAAATTGAGATTTTCGGGCAGTTTGGGAGGGCTATGTGAAGATGATTTTGGGACAGACATTTTGGTGGTACCGTTGTTGTCTTCGGGCTTAAGGTTGCAACAATAAGTGAAGATGTTCAAATGCTATTACAGCGGGGACTGTAGGACTGGCGATGATTACACGGACCTACAAGGGGGTCGTAGGGGGTATAACTGAAGTGGATTACACAGTGCTACGCAAGGAGCATAGGGGTTGTAATCGAAGGGACTCACAGATGAATCGAAGGTGGGCAAAAAAGAAGTAGGGTATGATGCGCTTGTGTACATTCGCGAATGTGAGCAAAAAGCACTGTTATAGTAAGAGAGAGTAAAAAGACAGCTGTTGAAGCGATGTTTACTATCAGATTGAGGAGGAATCATGGAAAGGGATCCGATTGAAGTATCTATTTCGTCCCCTAACCTATTCTTTAATGGATTACAATAGAGATAGCTGAGGTGTCTTCTAATCGAGAAGGGTAAAGGTAAACCTATTAAGGAGAAGATCCTGCTAGGATACTGTAGGTCTAGTGGATGGTTTAAATCTAAATTATCCCCATGGGGAGATTAATAACGACCGAGAATCTATCCTAATGGGATTACGAGGCTGATTCTCCACAGATGTCGGACGGCATCAGGCAGGAGTGTATAGCATAGCAAAAACGGACAGCACGATATTGTACTGTTCAGTAACGTACCTGTACAGTACAGTACTGTGCTTTGCTATACCACTTGTTGTACTTTGCGCTGTACTGTTTTGAACTTTAAATGCTTAAATTCGCTGAATCAGTGATCAAACCCAAAAAACTTCTCCTCAATATCGATGCTACCCAAACATTCCGCACAAATTACCGCGAACGGTTCATAATTCTCAATTCTCTCCTGGGGGATATCTAAACCACTAAAGATTCCTCAATACGGTTCCAGCGTAGTGACCACTTGTTCCATATCATCCAGCCCTCGCCTCACCATTCCAACAATTTACATGTCTCCCTCTCCCTCATCCTCCCCATTCCACCTTGCCTCCCCCCTTCATCCTTTCTTCATCCCGTCTTCATCCCCCGTTCATTCCCCACTTCATTCTCCCCCTCATTCTCCCCTTCATCCCCCCCTTCATCCTCCTCTTTATCCTCATTCTCATAGACCAATTCTGTGGCTGCCCATTCTTCAAAGGCTCCCCAGCTCCCTTCTCGACTTCCAGATCCTGTCCCTCACCTACCTTTGCCGCCTCATCCCCGATGAACAAGTAACGAGCGAACTCGATTACCTTCTTCTTTCCTTGTCGGTGTAGATACTCATCGCGGTCAATAGGGCCGAAATGGAGTAGGGAATTGGCGTTTACGGGGCGAGGTGGCGATTTTGGTAAATGACTCTGGAGGGGCATAAGTTGTCCATATTGATGGGCGTTAGGGAAAAGCAGGAATTGAGGGTGTTTTAAATGGGTACGGCGAGAGGGATAGTTAGTAAAATGATCCGGGAGGCATGAAACTTGTAATAAAAGGACTTAAATAGGCTTCCGAGGGCCATTGTATAAAATTGGAACAGGTAAAATAAATCTACCAGGGAATTTACAGAAGTGCATTTGCGCCCTTTTTCTCAAAAAATGAATTTAGTGGAGGAAAGCAAAAAGGTAAAAAGAACTGGATTCTAGATCGATTTAGAGGGGTAGATACGGTAAAAAATATCTAGATAAAATAGAAATGAATTTGGAGAGGACCGCGCTAAGGATAAGCAAGACCCAGGAAGAAGAGTTACTCTCCCCGGGAATGTGCTTAGAGACAGTGTTACCGAGCAAAGACTAGAGCTACAAGCAATTCTGGACAAAGAAAGGTACCACAGTAATTAAAAGTCGCTAGATGACCACGACAGAAAGACCCGTTTCTATTCGGGCGTGTCTAACAGATATCATTCTCTAGGCGATGGGGCCTTTGCCATTGTTCTCGCGAGATGAGCAATTTTTATGTGACCCTGTTCGAGTATAGGTTCCTATCCTGATCGAACGAGTGGGATGGGACTGGCTCGTCTAGTTGGGCAATAGGCAATCGGCTAGGACGAAAATCAATACTGGTAATCAGAAGGAAGTCGCAAATCTTTTGGTTAGGATGCCTGAGAATCAGATCCCAAGACCGCTACCACAACGCAAAACTTCTTAATTTGGCTCTAGTACACTGGTAGAGAACCCCATGTACGTTCATAAGCATCGGAGGAGCACGTAATTTGTTTCTCCCGTGCCGATCACTTGTACCAATTATTTGTTGCTTTTTGGAACATACGTAGGTAACTTATTTTTTAATCATTAAAACACCCCAATTTTTCCCTCATACGGAAAGGTTCGGAGGATTTATTGCCAAAGGCACGCTTCTACAGCCGTCAAGTCCAATGCGGCCTGCTTGATAACTAGCCTGACGCTTTTTTTTCAGGAAGTGTAGTTACTTCTTTATTACAGTGTCGGGGTACGTTATTGAGTGGATTGTTGTTGTCCGGAAAACCACAAAATATATCAGATATAAATTACAAGAGTAAAGCACGCAAAAATGTCCCCTTAAGACCACCTTATCCAAAGCAAGTTTGGCCGGCAAATCCCTGCCCTCCATGATGACCCCGCGGTTGACAATACATTTTCAAAGAGTGAAACACCCAAACCTTCTCCGAGGACCAGGTATCTTTACTGGGTAACAAAATCGCATTTGCCGCAAGGAACCGCATGCTCGACTCAAAGCGACCACGGAAACACAAACCAGGACCAGACAGCAGAGTGACTAGTGCTATCTGCCGCACTGATTACTTCGATGTCACATTTGTCAACCCCTTGGCACCCTCTCATCGGAGGACGAGGACCTACAAACCCCTCACCGGATTGGACGTGGCCTACGTGGAAAATCTCCGGAAATATCAGAAGTTTATTGCTGAATTACCGGGCAGGAACCGGCTGCTTCCCCTCACAATCTTTATCCTCGGAGGCTGTCACCCAGAAGCTATTTTTCAGTCGTGTCAGAGGTGGCACAGTCAGGCTTAATAGTGTCCAGGACCAGTTTACCAGGGTCAGGGACACAATTTTGCGGCGCTATTCTGCGTTAGTGGTTGCTTCGAATACCGCATGTCTGCTGAAAGGGCTCACTGCAACGTTTTATTCACTATTTCGTAGCACACCCTTTTTCAAAGTATCCGGGAAATGGGAAGCTGCGGAGGGACCGACTTCTTTGACACCACTTTTGTCAATACTCTCATACCATCGAACAGGTATGTCAACTCGCTCAACTCGCTGACCTCCCTCCACGCAGCCCGAGCGACGAAGCACAGAAAGTACCAACCCTTCAATGCTAATTCCCCTCGAGGCATATTTGTCCCCGTGCCCATATGCACTCTCGTCGTTGGCATTCAGATACATATGCCGTCATTTTTTTTTCGAGATTTTAGCTAGGAAAAAGTCTATACGAAATAATTAAATTGCTTGCTCCATGAGACTGAAGCCAAGTTGGGAGTCGACGTCAAAACAAATCTTCATTCGGTTCTCTAACCTGTACGTGAGGAAAAAAAGCTTTTCCCTTCAGAAATAGTTCCTAAAACAGTCATTTAACTTTCATTCTACTACTCCATTGTCCGCTAGTGTCTACTGTAACACTTTAATCACTCGAAACTACTCTCATCTCGGTTAGTTAGTGGTTCACTTTTCCGTTTGTGCTATTTTTTCCCTATGGCTCGGTATTTTTGTTGAGGATTCCTGCACCGGTAGCCTGATATTTGGCGATTTGTTCTCAATGTTAGAGGATTGTTTAATTACTGTAACATTATTAGAATTATGGATCCTACTACCGCTTACTTCCAGTTGAAAGGTAGGAGGGCCACTGCAGTGCGTAAATGTCCTCCTCGGCGTAGAATGTCCTGGCTCTCCGTCTCAGCATCGCACTGTTACCTGGATCTACTGGCCGTGCGGTCTGCTCCCAGCGCTTGAACGGAGTTGCCCCCGTCTTAGAATCAAGCGTTAAAATTGCTTTGACGTGAAAATTCGTACACGGCACAGCTCTTGGACATCACGTCCTCCCTAACGTTCTCACCCACTTCTGCTCTCAATCTTAATCCAAGCAACTATCAATCTCAAAAATAAATACCTCAGACTCAACCTCTATCCGATACACTCGAGTTTCTGATCAGTAAAAGTTTAGAAATACCTCACTGCGACTAGGATGTGTCTGATATTGAACAGCAGACTGCAATTACGGGTATCTATCCATTCCAAAAATGCTTCAACTACAAAAGACCGTAATTTTTATTGAAACAGGCAACCAAGTTAAATCTAACTGCTTCATTTACTACATAATTATTTGCTGTCGGAACCACCGTATGGACCCGCATGGATGTCTTAGGAAGGCTGAGAAGAAAAGCTAATAAATTCTAGAGAAAAAATACCCTAAAATTCGCCGATGGAGCTGAATACAGCAATTCTGCAAGATATAAATGTGCAAAAGTTAAAAGCATTGGTGCAGAGAGTACCGAAAATTATTAAGATCCGCATGCGATATTCTAGTTTCATCAGAAAATGTTTTAAGGTTTCAATTGGGACGATGAAGCCGGAGTACAGTCCGGCCTCCAAATAATAGGGATAAATCGTGAGGAAAAAATACCCTTGGAGCAATCCACCCGAGGGAGAAGTGTTGCATAAGAAAAACGTGCTACCGTAGTATATTCAAGCGAAAAGAAAGCAGTGGTTAAGGAAGAAAGTTGAGAGGGATACAAGCGAGTATAGATGTGAAAGGCTCTACTACTTATGCTCTGTGACCAGAGTAATAAAATTATTTCTTCGGACTTACATTGACTCTCAACTTTCTAACCACTTGGGGCCTGACTTGAAGTTGTTAGCCAAATCGCTTGACATCACAAGAGGAAGCAAATTTTTGAGCTTGTATAGACATTTTAGTTAGCTCTGAAGTCTCAAAAAACATAGTGAGTATGACAAAATATTTTACATGGAATTTTGTGAACAAGAATTACGAACAACAAACACTTACCTTAAATAGGGCGATGTATACGAAAAGTTCATGACCATGGACGAAATGAAAAATTAGAGACAATACTGCAGCTTTGAATTTGCACGCAGTCAGGGAAATTGTAGAAAATCTGCTTCATAAAAGCAAGATGCTTGCTTCAAGGACGTCGATGTTTTATTTCAGATAGGATGACGTGTGAGAAATATTTCATGGTCTTGGACGAAATAGAAATGCGAGGCAATGCTGTAGCTTTGAATTTGCCCGCAATTAGGACAATAAGAGAGAATCTGCTTGATAAAATATCGAAAACGGATCTGAAGGACGAAGCCGATAACGACCCAAAGTATTTATTTTCTGAAAAAGGAGGACAGAAATCTTCAGAAATAAATTGGAGACGGAAGTTGTACAATGAGTTTCGATTGGTAGAAAAAGTCGTTTTAAAATTTTGTTCTTAAAAGAAAATAGGTTAGAAGAGCTGGTTTGAAAAATCAGTGGTCAGAGATGAAGAAGACAGAAGTTTTTGAAGAGCACCTCTTTTTTACTGAAAGGATCGTTTCTATAAAATAAATGACCAATGAAAAACGTTGTGCTCGAGAGAGGGGCACTTAATGTATGTTGACAGTATCCACACCTGAGAGCAATAAGGAGAAAGCGCGATTGTCAAAATAGGATGAGAAGGGGAAAAAAGGCGTCCGCGCCTCCGTAACCTATCTTTTAAGAGTAAAGCACCAAATACTTCCCCATCCGTGACCCTGTGACTACGTAAACGGTTCACGGCTTGCGAGGGGCAAACCAGTTTCTTTTTTTTCTTTTTCTTCTCTCCAGACCACGTTTAGATTATGTTCCCCATAAATATCAGAGGTCGAAGTGAAATAACCTGAAAACAAGATATAGCTATGGTGAAAAAGGGCATTCTATGAAATTTCGACTGAAAAAGTTTATTCGAGCCCTATCAGCAGACATATTGCGCCCGAAGCAACCATTAATGCAGAATATCGCTGTAGAAGAATGTCACTGATGTTGAAAAACTGGTTCTTGGCACAATTAGCAACTGATCGTGATACCTTCGTCATAAGCGAAAAGGCGTCTGGGTGCCAGACGCTGAGGGTGAAGATTTTGACGGGGAGCAGTCGATTACTGCCCGGCAATCCAGTAATGAACTCCTGGTATTTCCGGGGCTTTTCCGCGTAGGCCACGTCCAAGCCAGTGAGGGGATTTTAGGTCCTCATCCTTGGACGAGAGGGTGCCAAGGGGTTGACAAATGTGACATCCAAGTAATATGTCCCTCAAGTAGCACCAGTCGCCTTGCTGTCTAATCGGGATTTGCGTCCCTTGGTCGTCTTGACTCGATGATGTGGTGCCTTGCGGCAATTGCCAGGTCGCTGACCAGTAACGATACTGAAGAAATGTTTCGAGGGTTTACATTTGAAAGATACGTACCGCTAAGTTCGGAGTTTTCCGGATAGTACCTACGCCATTAACATGAGACCACATGTGTGGCAGAACACCACTCACCATCGCTAACTACTGAACCACCGCCTCGGTAAGGTCCAGCTTCTCTGCTTGGTCAACTGCGCCATCGGCGCAGTCGCCGCCTCAGAGCTGAAGTCAGACCAATCCATCCATGTCAAAGGCACCCAGAGGTGCATAGTTCCGTACGGCAGCGTAAGAATCAGGGCGGTGACCATCTCCGTCTTCGTAATAACCTCAATCGCGTGCCCATTTGAAATATGCCCTTAGACTCCTTCGGGGGTATTTGTGATGGGGGATGCTTCCAGGAAAGGTATGGGCTGCTCATCACAAGATGATGACGGGCTTGAGGGGTTGGGTAGACACGTATTGTTGACCTTGGGCTTACTGGCGTTCACTTTAGACTTTAGGGAAATTGCCAAGGGGAGGGAAGGTTTGGGTGTTCTACTCTTGGAAGATATATCCGACCTGAAAAGAAGCAAAGTTACGTCTAGCGCGTTGTGCCAGTAGTGCGATGGCTGGCAAAAGGAGGGGAGGAAATATCCACCATCTCAACGGTGGCGAGCAATGGGTGTAATCGCTTGAAAAACTTCCGCTGTAAGCGCGATAGTTAATGTTGCCAGAGTTCCTATTCGTGATATTGATGACAGTTTACATGCGTTCTAACCAGAATGAATTGTGAGTTATATCATAATATCTTTACTTACGTTAGGATGTTTTACAGTACTTTCAATTTTATATGTTGTTCAAGCGAAGAGTAAGACTCCGGATGTCTACTTAAGTCACAAGTTGAGCCCAAGTCCTAGTAAAGTAGAGATATACAAGTTGTGATCAAGCTACAGGTTATTGGCCCAGCCTTATCATTCAGCCTCTTGTCGAACCCCGTTCTTTATCGTGTCTGATTGTTCACGATATCCGTTGTCCTAGGTATTCACGCTGCATTCTGCGTACTTGAAGGATAAATAAAGATTGGTAAGATCGCAGTTCTGTGGTTGACGTTAATAAGATTCGTTTACCGCTGCTTACGTCAACGAACTACTTTCTCTGGTCTCGGAAAGTTGAACTTTTTGTGCACAGGAAGGGACTGTGGAGCATCGTCAATGTCTCTGAATCTCCATCTGAAAGAATTGACGAAAGTTTACGAAAGTTTAGTCGCCGTAAAGAAGTAGCCTTGTCTACAATCTTACTACTACTGCACGACTCCTGTGTAGCCCCTGTAATGGATATGCGAGCTCCGTCCTTTGTGTGGAAGACTCTCAAGGAACAGCATCAGGCCGTATCTCAGGCTAGTAGAGACGGTCTTTTGGACCGTTATCAGGCCATGAAGATGAAGCCAAGCGAAATTGTGCTTGAATTTCGAGCTCTTCTCTCTGAATTGGAATCCCAACTTGGGGGGATTGGCTACAAAACTTCTGAAGCGGAACAGTTACGCGTTACTGCGTGGTCTCCGAGATGAATTTGGTGTCACTGCAGAAGTTATAAGGGGAATGGACAAGTCTCTATCAGAATCTCTTGCGATTCTTATTTAAGGAAGCAAGCTACCTGGCCAGCATTGAACTTTCCAGTGAAGTTACCAGAGCATTAAGTACTCTTCAGAAGCCGAAGACGAAGTCAAAGATCAAATGGTACTACTGTGGTAAAGCTGGACACAATAATATCAACTGTTATACGAATCCGAGAGCAAGAAGTACCGTCCACGCAGGAAAAGTCGGATGATCGTACGTTGGACACTGATACTGCATCAAATGTTGCTAGAGCGCTCCTGTTGGGACCTGATTTCTCTGACCCTCATCCGAAATGGTTCATCGATTCGGGGGCGACAACCCACATGTGTAATGATCGTTCTCTGTTTAAGACGTTGGAAAGATCAAATCGTGATTCTGTTGAAGTCGGAGATGGAACTCATGTATCAGTGTATGGTCAAGGCAACATACATGCAAGCACTGTCGCCTATGGTATTACGAGCCTCGTCACTCTTACTGATGTGCAGAATGTCCCTGATTTGAAGTTCTGTCTTCTCTCTGTTGGATGTATGCGCAAGAAAGGAGTAGTAATAACGTTTCAGAATGACGAACGAGAAAAATATGGTACTTGTACTGTAACCGGTCCGAAGATGAACACCATTTGTCTCCTCGGATTTGAGTCAAAACGCACTGGACTGTACAAAGAGTTATTGAAACCCTCAACGGGAAGTACGGGCACTGCAACCTTAGTTTCCAAGGCAAAGGTGAATGAATCATTGATATGGCATCGTCGACTGAAACACGTGCAGAGACCATATTCGTAAACCTGTTACTTGTTATGGTGCCATTGCAGAATATTTATGATTGGGGTATATGCAACGACTGCAATGATCGAAGTCTGTTCGAGATACTAGGCCCGCAGTTCAAGTGAATCGTCATGCAAGACAACCGGGTGATTTGGTACACACTGATGTTGTTGGACCTATGCGTATCGAATCTATTAGTGGTGCTAAGTATTATGTGACTCTGTATGATGACAAGACTGCTTACTCGATAGTGAGGTTCCTTCAAAATCGTTCTGAAGTTCCCGCAGTTGTACAATATATGATTGTTGAGCTAGAACCAGGATTGGAAAGGCATGTGAAGAGTACCAGGTTCGACAATGCCAAAGAGTACCTCTCGAAGACTTGGCAGAACTGGCTTTCTAAACAAGGCATCAATAAGCAGCCGGCGGCACCGTACAGCCCCGAATCGAATGGAAAAGCAGAACGATTGATTTATTGAATCAGACAATATGTTGCTATCTCTATCTTCATTTCCTGGACGAAACAGGCTTTGGGCTGAGTCTATCAATACTTTTAACCATATTCGAAATCGTATATACACCTCTGCTTCTGAGGAAGGCAGTACAATTACAGAGAAAGTGTTTGGAACACGTCCCAACCTATCTCATATTAGAAGTTTTGGGTCATTAGCCTATGTGAATATACCAAAGGAGAAAAGAGATGGAAAATTTGGCCCGAGGGCTCGAAAGGGCATAATCTTCGGGTTTGAAAGAGTAAATTCTTACAGAATCTACTATCCCGACCGTGCTACGTTTTCTGTGTCAAGTGATGTTCAGTTTGACGAGTCGATTCTTGGCTGGCCGACTGAAAATCATAGAGAAGACACTACCAGTCTTTCTGATTTGTTTGGCAGAGGTGATGAAGAAATTGGAAATATGGAGATAATTGGAAGCAAAGTAGATAATGAAGATTTGTAAAATGCTACTAAAGGGAATTCGGCTGAATACGATGAAGATTTGATGGAGTTGGAATTTCTGGATGAATTTGGAAATGTGGACCCGGAACTTGTAACCTATTACCCTCCAGGGCCCAGAAGAACCAGCCGATTACGTAATGCCCCGAATAGGTACACCCCGGATGCCCTGTTAGCATTGCAACTGCGGTATTTAATGGGCGCCTGCAGTCTTGAACTGCCTTCTACGTTTGAAGAGGCCATGTCTGGCAATGAAAGAGAAGAATTGCATCTTGCAATGCGAAGTGAAATGAAGAACCTGCGACAGAGAGGAGTAATTGATCTTGCAGAATTACCAGATGGATCTCGTCCCATTCCATGCAGA
Source organism: Kappaphycus alvarezii (assembly GCA_002205965.3). Taxonomy (NCBI): domain Eukaryota; phylum Rhodophyta; class Florideophyceae; order Gigartinales; family Solieriaceae; genus Kappaphycus; species Kappaphycus alvarezii. Next base: position 44,493 of record NADL03000152.1, read on the forward strand.
TGGGTTTTTGACCGTAAGCGCAACAACTCTGGTCAAGTGATACGACACAGGGCTCGCATTGTCGCAAAGGGGTTTATGCAGCAGTATGGAGTAGATTATTCTGAGGTCTTCGCTCCTGTGGCCAAGTACACTACTGTGCGAATGCTGTTGGCTATAATTGTTGATCAGTCTATGTTCTATATGCGATTGGACATAAAGGCTGCGTTTCTTTACGGCAAACTTGAAGAAGAAGTGTACATGAAGCAGCCACGCGGTTTTGAAGTCCAAGGCAAAGAACACCTGGTGTACCGTTTGCGAAAGGCCATTTATGGTTTAAAGCAAGCCTCAAGAGCTTTTCGGAAGTTTCTGCACCCATTCTTGTTAGTCTTGGTGCTGTTGTGTCCTCCGCGGATCCATCGTTATATCTGGTGAACGATAAGACCAAGCTGAAGATTGTACTCGTGGTGTATGTTGATGACGTCCTCATTGCGGGAAGAACCGACAGAGACCTGCACAAGTTTGTGGAAGCGTTATCAAAGCATGTTGAGCTACGCGTAGAAGCTCATGACAGCAAGTTCTTGGGCTTGGTAATTGAGAAGCATGGTGACCAGACTATTAAGATACACAACGCTCCACTTATTGAGGATGCTCTTCTGCGGTTTGGTATGGAGAATTGTTCACCGGTGGCAACACCATCCTTCGGAATGCAAGGTTCATGGCGGCAAAGGGTGAAGAACAGTTGAGCACTGTACCTTACCGTGAGCTGGTAGGCGTTCTCCTACATTTGGCTAACACATGTCGCCCTGACATTTCGTTTGCGGTAGGATACCTCTCTAGGTTCCTGGACAAGCATGGAAATGACCATTGGAAGGCTGCAAAGAGGGTCCTGCGTTACCTCAAGGGGACGAAGTATGTCGGACTTGTGTACCGAAAAACCGATGGCCCCCTAGTTGGTTACAGTGATGCAGACTTTGCTGGTGATGTGATAGACTGCAAATAGACTAGCGGATTCTTTTTTCTCTTTTCTGGTCCTGAAGTCTCTTGGAGATCTAAGAAAAAATCTATTGTCGCGCAGTCTAAAGTCGAAGCCGAGTATGTCGCGATGACACGTTCTGTTCGTGAATCTCTCTGGCTGCAACAACTAATGAGAGAATTAGGACGTCGCATCAGAGAAGCGGTCGTCATCCATGGAGATAACCAGGGAATGATGGCGCTTTCCAAGGATAACCTGTGCAGTGAGAGAACGAATCATATTGAAGTTCGTTTTAACTTGGTTCCTGATCATGTCCAGAAAAAAACTGTTCAGCTGGCATGTATCCCAACCTCATTAATGGCCGATGTTCTGACAAGAGGGCTGCAGGCTGAGTTGCACAATCGTCATTGCAATAGCTTGGGACTGACAATTGATTCAATGGCTTAGAACGAGAGGTTTTGTTCCCAGAATTCCTATACGTGATATTGATGACAGTTTACATTCGTTCTAACCAGAATGAATTGTGAGTTATATCATAATATCTTTACTTACGTAAGGTAGGTTTACAGTCCTTTCAATTTTTATATGTGGTTCAAGCGAATAGTAAGACTCCAGACGTCTACTTAAGTCCCAAGTTGAGCCCAAGTCCTAGTAAAGTAGAGATATCCAAGTTATGATCAAGCTACACTTACAGAGAGCGACGGCGACGAAGACAAGTGCTCCAGAAGAACGGCCTTTGGTACGACCAGCAGGGCAGTTTGGCTCAGGAACCCTCCCATGCTGGCGGAAGAATCGCCAGGATTGAGTGCGGCAGGGTGCACTGAGGGTTGCGGTACTTGGTCGAGGGTGAGAGCCTTCCTGGTGCGGGAGAAATCGCCACTTGAGAAAGCTATATCCCTAGCCGATGCAACCAGAGCCCAGTAAACGTAAGTGAGCGATCCGCAAGACGCGCGAAGACACGAGTGCCCGGCGCCCCCGCCTAATGCGGCGCAGGCGCCGAGCGTGGCAGAATGAAGGTTGGAGAAGGGCAGTCTAGGAGGGAAGGGGAAAGGGTTTTGGGGAGATGGAGGTACTCAAATGTAAAGATGATTGCACATAGTAACTACTCACGATGCTCGGTCTTTGTGGCGGGCGATTGTTTATGGATCATAATTGCAATGTCGCAAGTAGCCTCCATGAACGTCCATTCTTTCCGGGCACGAAAATCTTGGGTCCGGGGGTTCCTCGTGGGAACAAGTGTACCTCACGAATGTATTGGAGCCAAAGTTAGAAGTTCTGCGTGGTAATAGCGGTCTTGGGACCTGAGTCTCACTCACCCCCACCAGAAGATCCACGACTTCTCTGTGCGCTTTGCCTTCTCTCTGCCAACAATCATGCAGCCTACAGCATACAGCGTGCGTACACTTGCGAGGCCCATCTTTTTTCCTGTATCCCAAAGTTCTGAGCCGTTGGTTAAACGGCAGCATCCAGGGTTGAACTAACGAATTTGCTCAAACAATGTTTCTGTATCCAAAACAATTCCTAGCAGAATCAACAGGGCCAGTTCCCTATCCAAAGTTGCTCCTCAGCTCTTCGAAAAACAGTTTGAGCTGTGCCGCTTCTATCCAGTCATGCACAGAAGACACACAAGTGCTTTTCTGTCTGTGTCCTTTCCAGTAAGATCCTGTAGCAGTTGTCTTTCTGGAAATCTCTGGACCACCCGACCCGTCTGACTACCAGAATTGATTTTCGTATAGCGCTATTGCGTATTGCGAAACTGAATGAACAAGTCCCATCCCACTCGTTCGATCAGAATAGGAACTTTTATTTGAACAGGACCGCATATAAATTGCCCATCGCGCGAGAATAATGCCAAAGGCCCCATCGCCTAGAGGACGACATCTTTACATTTATTGTGTCCCTTTCAATTATGTCGTGACTCCGTTGCCCGATCATCTAGACGCATTAGTAAACTTTAACTGCAAGTGATCTATCATCAGAGCCAAACAGGAAGATATCAGTCTAGGTTCCTCTGGTGCAAAGTCCCTCGATGGCTTCGACCTTTCCAGTCCTCCCAGTCCTACCGGACTGGTTTCAAACAATACCCTAACCACAATCCTTTCATTTTCATTAACCATATCCTATCCTTCTTCAATCCATAACAGAAAACAGAACACAGTCGGATTCCAATATCAAGAACGTAACATCGCTATCAGTTTGAATTCCAGTACTGATCTATGCTTCCGTTAGTCAAGATGTTACATTACGTTATGATAATCTGATAAGGTGTATACGTACGTGAATTGACAAAATGTTGTGGGCCTAGATCCTTCATGCTGCTGCGTCGAATCAGCTAGGAGTTGAAGAACTGGGAACATTCATCTCTGGTTGGGAAATCGAACTAGGAATTGAAGGGTATACAAAAATAATTGCCTTTGTGTGTACGTTTAGACAAGTCCTTTCTACTAAGGAATAATGGGTTGCCTATGGGTGTTCAGTATAAATAGCTGCACTAGATTGCAATGTAAAGTTCCAAGAAAAGGGTAGCACCCAAAACGAGTTTCCTCACCGGATAACAGGCAGAGTTCCCAACTCCAGTATTCAACAAGTGGTACCATCGCAAGTTGTATTCGGACTCGTCACGGAAAGTCATGGAAGAATATTTGAACAAGCGTTTGCCAGCGTTCAATGCCAGTCGTGGCGAAGATTTCTTACTGTGGTCTATGCGCTTTGAGGCGCTGTTGGAGTCTAAGGATTTGCTCTTTGCTGTCACTGGCAACCTAACTGGGGACGAAGAGGAAGGTAGCCTGTTAGTTGACATCAAGGCTAAGATATCAAAATGTCGTACGTTTCTCATTCAAGTTTTGGGAGAAAAGCCTCCAAGGACCGTCGCAGGAGAGAAGACAAACCAGTACAGAATGTACTTGAAGGTGAAGGAGAGGTATGCGACTATCAGTTCCGCTACAAAGGTACAGCTCCAGACTGAATTCTACCATTGTCGGTACAATGATACCTATACATGAATATATAGACAAACCAGAGTCTCTTTTTAATCTTCTAGAGGGAATGGGAAGAGAAGTTAGTTCATCTATAGAAGTAGCTACACTTTGTTGCAAGCTTGGGGGCTACGGTAAGTTCGCCGTATAGATCATTCATTACAGCTCTTCAAACTATGAAAGATGAGGAGCTGACATGGGACAATGCCATGGCGAGACAGTTGCAGGAGTACAACACCCGATATTCAGTCGGGGAGTCAAGCCCAGGAAGTCCTTCCGCAGTCAAAGGTGGAGAAGCAACTCAAGGTGATAAAAAGACGCTGTTATAACTGTGGGAAAAAGGCCATTGTAGGAAAGATTCTCGTCTTCAAAAGAAAGAAGTTCAGAACACTAAAGAATCTCTTCCTAAAATGGAGTGGAATCTTGACGTTCCAAAACACATGCTAGTGCAAACAAGGGATAAAAATCACAACAAGGTTGCAATTGACTCAGGTGCAAGATCTCATATGTCTAAGTACAAGGAATTATTTTCCACCTTGAAGAGTTGCCAAGCACGCAATGCTACGGTGACTGACGTCAAAAACATGACTGTACGTCAAATGGGAACTGTTTTAATCTACGGTGCATGACTGCAGCCACTATCCGGAACGTGACAGGGACGTGGAAGCTAAACGGAAAGACACCCTTTCAGTGCTTGAGGTCAAAAAAAATCAAACTTCGGAATCTTGCGAGTGTTTAGCTGTGCGGTATGGATACTTAATACCTCGCGGAATAACGACAACAAGGGTTTTTTCCGCCGCCTTGCCTCCTTCGCTGCTTCCCGTCAACAGGAGCTCCGCGACTTCGTTATCCGTTTTGTTTTTAGTCTCCAAATAATGCAGGCGCGACAGGTTTCTACCCGCCGCCCGCATCCGTAGTTAATTTATGACTACCCTCCGCACGCGTCTATGCGACATTGTAGAACCCATAAAGCTCTACCACCATCACCACCAAAGAAAGAGTTGATCTCAACTTTGAGCCATTTCTCACCTCTTATGAGCGAAAAATGGGTCACGAATTGAGCGGCAATCCGGTTTTGGGTCACATAAGCCTTGCAAGTAATGAAGGCTTCACGGTTCTGCACATAACCAAGGACCCAGTCAAGAAGGGAGAGTGGGACAAATTAGCGGCTGGGATACAAGCAAATCGGAACAGGGAAGGGGCTGGAAAAAGAAAGAACAACGAAAGCGCAGGGTCACGCATTCCCGTCGAATGGAAGAACATCGATCACTCTGGGGATACAGTTTAAGGAAGAAAATGCTGCAGACTCAGCGCTGCCGTGGGTGTTCAATGTGGTATTGGTTGTGGTTGTTTTCGCGGGGGCAGGGAGTAGCCAGGCCCCTTCATATAAGCTCTACATTCCTCTACATCAACCAATCCGCCGATGGAACCATCGGATTCACTACGAGGGAAGGTCGGGTTGAATGGAATCGCATCGGCATCACCAAGCAACAAGTCTTTGGAAGCAAGGAAGGGGAAACAGTCGGCGCCATAAATTCAACGATCAACGAGTAAGGCTTTGAATCCGAGAGCTTGCCCATTTCCCCCCTCATTTCTGCAAGTGTACTAGTCGCCGCGGGAACAGATTGATAGCCCTGGCTTCAAGTTCTTTGAAGGGAAGCGGGTGAGTACTCAGCACGGAGCGAAAGCGTAAGTAAGGGCAGTCCCTATGTGATATACTTTGGTAGTTGCACAGCGTGCAGGGTAAGTAGTTTTGATAGGGTCTGCTTGAAACAGAGAGGAACCCAGCCGGAGCGCTGCTAAAGAAACTGTAGAGGCGATGGTAATGGGTTTCAGAAAGTTGGGGGCAAAGGGTGTATGGAGTGTACCTGGATTCCCACAAGAATCCAGATGAGCCCCCCCTTTTATAGACAGTACGGTAACTCTACTCTAGAAATTCTATACTCTGTTAGCTCAGTAGAACTTACTAGAAAGTAGAGGTGTAACTATAGAATTGTACTATCTAGAATATAACTACGTAAATAAAAACGATGACGTGGGGCTCCACGTCAAATAAAAACATTGAGGAAAAATCAAATTTGTAAAATCATTCAAGACGATACAGCATCCCTGTTACACCACTGTGTAATAGATAACTGGAATAGAGACAGCGAACAAGTATCTATTACACAGTTGTGTAACAGAGACATTGTTACACTGCTCTTATGGCCGCACTGTTCTGGGCTACTGCAGCTGAGATAATGTCAAGACGGTGAAAAATAAAGTTTGAGCAGTTGCTTTGATAAGTCATGCTAAAAGACTGGGGTCATTCATTCTTGCTGGTGGAAGACTGGAGTATGTGGTATTACGAGATCTCCATTTACCGATCAGAGCCAAGGGGAATAGTTGGGTGCTTTGCTCTTGGTAGATATTTTCGACTGCATCCAAAAGTACTCAAGACAACGAGACGAGCGAGACGAGCGAGACGAACGAGACGAACGAGACGAACGAGACGAACGAGATGAACACAATCGACTCAAAAGGGCATTCCGACACAGTAATGGGGGCAAAACCGCCCTCTCTAAACCTTCTCCTCTCTGAAGGGCCACCATAAGGCCCTAGGTCAAGAGGCCGCATTGGACATGACGGTTGCTGCAGCATGCATTTGCATCAAGACCGCTCAAACCAAACGATGTGAGATTAAGTATGGCAACGGGGTATTGTGCGGAGTTACTGGGAAAAGCAATGAAACTTGACGGGTACATGCCGGAAAACGCACAGTTGGGCATGTGTCACTTTAAGATGAACGTAAAGACGGTGGAACCTGGCAAATGAAAACGTTGTCGACTTTCGGGTCTTTTCCGATTTCAACTACTGATTACCCTCTCAGTCCGACATTCCGGGCCCCATTTGACCATCTATGTCTCACATATTAGTCTATGGTGGTGACTATCTGATGATTAGGCGACTGGGTACAGCATGAGGTTTCTGCGTCAAGTGGCTGAGGTATTTCCTGAGAAGGTAGAAGGTAGAAGTTCGTATCGCACGGTCAGTATCAAAGTTCCTTGGAATGGTAATTCAGAGGGAGAGTAATGGAACAATCAGGCTACATCAACTCCACATGGTCGATCATATGCTCAGTGTATTTGGTGTGAAGCAGCGCAAGTATTCTCGCGTACCCATTCGACTCAGTATAGAATCACGCAATCCTGACAGTCCAAACGTAAGATAGTATGAACCTTTGTCATATGTTCCTCACGAAGAAGTTTGGTGACGAATTTCGCGCGCAAAACCAATGGCACACAACGGCAATCCAGAGAAAGACTTGTGTGGGAAAAATGGAGCAGATTATACTCTACCAAGTAAGGCAAGCAAGCGGGCGCACTCACCTGACTGCGGAGTTCCCGCGGTGAGTGGCCATTCAAGCGAATGGCCTTTATAGCTGCCCTCCATCATACCAGTTGACGACTGGCATGACGGAAAAGAATATCTTTGTGCAAACAGCACTAGAAATATCTAGAATAGCCGGGTATATCAACAACACCAAGTACTTTGATGCAATATCCGACTTGAAATAGATAGTACATCTGTGAACAAGTGCGCTGCACGATTGTACTGTATTCGGCTTGAAAATGCATCTGCACTCTTACGCAGAACGCATATGCGCTCATTGTAAGTAACCCAAAAGCAACATGACCGCGATTACAAAACACTCACCTCCGTGAGGATCAATTCCGAGCGCCTCCTTCCAAATTCCTCTCTCTCCCCCTGTTCTCACCAGGCCACCCTATCATACCCCGCTTCCCTTCGCGTTCTAATCATCTTCCACCCACTACACAACCCACCAAAGTGCTCTTTCAACGAATGTGCCCCTCCACGTCGTATCCCCCCAGTGCTGCAATGCTGCTTCCACCACCCTCGCATCCCTCCCACCATGCCGCCTGAAGCTTTTCACATGCTCTTCTCAAAACATTCCACACTTTACCCCACCCGTTTTGGGGACGTCTGTGTTTTGGCTCATGTCTCGTGCTTGTCCCCGAGGTGCGTTGAGTTCGGTGGAATGGAAGCCGAGACTCAGCATTGCAATTTCCCTGGTTTGGACACGCATGGCATTCCAAAGCTGAACTTCTCTTCCATTCTACCGCGCTTCACGCACCCCTTGACAGAGTGCAGAGATGAGCAAAACCGTTTTGTTCGTGTTTATGAGGTTTTGTCTTGTAAGTCCGGGTGTCCCCCCTAGCACCTGGGTACTGTGGCAGATAAGAGTCGCGATAACGTTAATCGGTCGTGAAATGATCAAGTGGATACTATGCAATGGCTGAGCGTAAAGCTATGGGCGTGGGTTTACGCGTGGAGAGGGCATGACCCTTGATGTTTTTTGGAAGGGGTTTGTCAGACGGGCACGAGAAAACATGCAGTCGAAGAAGGGTTGTCTGATTGGGCTTTCGCGGGGGTGGTTTCCGAAGATGGTTTTTTTGGTTTGAATAAGTTTTGGAAGATGGTGGGAGTTTGTGTTGTAGTCTGATTATGTATACAATATGTACGATGGTGAGTGTGGCGATTCGATTTGGAGGTGTGGCAAGGGATCTTTCAAGGAAATGTGATGGTGGAACGGTTTGGAGTTCGGCATTTTTGAAGAAAGGTTCTTTTAAATTGGAATGGGCAATGTCATTGAAACAAATATCGGTTGCTCTCAAAGTTCTCTCTGGCGTCTGTTTGAACGAGGTGTTGTGGCGCCCAAACAATTGCGTGAGGCAATGGGAATCCTCTCCTGTCGGGCTTAGTGCTTTGCGAGAAATATGGTCTGCCTGTATAGCTTGGTCATACTAGAGTGAGAAGTGTTTCACAACAACTATTTATGTTTTCGAAAGTCGATATGGATCATTACCGTAAATAATTGCGAATAGAGGGAAATAAGTGGTTGTCGAAGAATTTCTGAGCCTGTTGCAACTAGGCGTATTCTTTTCTGTCCAGCACTGCCCAGTAGTGAAGAATCCTGTGCGCCTCAGAACCCAAGGCACAGCCCTGTCCTGAGTGCACAGCAGTGCACAACTTTACAGTACTATTCAGTACACAGAAGTGCAGAACTTTACAATACTGGACCTGCAAATACGAAGACGGAATGACTCGTCGTCACCACATCCTCCGCAACGTCCTTGCCCGCTACTGCAAGGAAGTTGGGATCGTCGCCCTCGTCGAACATCCGCTCCTCCACCAGGTTCCTGACTCATCTGGGCATTCGGAGTCCCCCGTGCTACGAATGGACATTTACATACCCGCTGCATACGGGCTTCACAGTACTGCTATTGCCGTCAACGTTACTGTTGCCCACCCCTCCGCACGCCGCCCCATTTCGCCAAGTACAGTTACTTCCGGCGCCGCCGCCACACTCGCAGAGCGCGAGAAACATCGTCATTACGGCACTTACTGCAACCGAAACGATATCCTCCTCTCCTCCGTCGGGATTGATATCTATGGCGCCTTGAGCGACGATGGTAAGGCTTTTTTCCGCCGCCTTGCTTCCTTCGCTGCTTCCCGTCGCGGTTCCTCCCCTCAACAGGAGCTCTGCGACTTCGTTACCCGTTTTGCATTTAGTCTCCAAATAATGCAGGCGCGACAAGTTTCTACCCGCCGCCCGCATCCGTAGTTAATTTATAAATACCCTCCGCACGCCTCTGTGCGACATTGTACGACAAATAAAGATCTACCACCATTGAGAGAGAGCAGTACAATTCAATACAGTACATCGTAGAGCAGAATCTGAGTCGGATATCGGTGGAAAGTAGAACACTTCTAGCTTTCATGTGACCACCTGCTGTGCTTGCAGCTTTTCGATTCACATACGCCAATAGTAATTCTAGTTTTCTGCTTCCATTCACAGCTCAAACATGCCCACCGTTTCCTTTCTGTCATCGTCCTTCACTCTGCTCCACCCGCGCTAACATTCCACTCCAACCGCTCTCCTACCGCAAACGTCTCGCCTCCCCACAAAAAACTCCTCCCATCATGTCTTCGAAAATGCTCCATGCCGTCTACCGTGTTGCTTATCTTGCCTCCACTCGCCGCTTCCTCACAGCCTTAGGAATGCATGTTTTACGGGAGCGTCATGTCCCTGCCGAAAATTATACAAATGTCTTCTTTGGATACGGCCCGGAGCAAAAGGGTGAACACTTTTCCTTGGAACCTACCTACAATTATGGCGTCGGTTCATATGAAATTGGCACCGGCTTTGGCCACTTTGGAGTCGCAGTGCAGGATATCTCTCAAGTCGTAGAGAGAGTTCGTGGAGAAGAATTTAAAGTTCTGAGGGAGGTGGGACCGGTGAAAGGTACGTTGATGTTGTCCCCCTGTCTTTTTTGTCTCGCACCATCCGACAGACATTGCTTTACATATCCCTGACTATCCTCTTGATGTAGTTGCACTTGTGCATACATCTGTCCTCTCGCTATTTCTGCAGGGAGCGCAACTGTCATTGTTTTTGTTGAGGATCATGATAGGGGTAAATCGGCGGGGGAGGAGATCCTCAGAACCAATTACCCTGAGAAGGAGGTGTTGCGAGCGACAAAAGTGCTGCCGTGGTATTGTTGAACGAACAAAAGGGAGTGTATATAGAAGAGAGTTGAGGAAGCTACAAGCAAGTATAAAAGGGGCAGGGTCTACCACCGACGCTCTGCGACTAGCGTAAGAAAAAGTTTTCTTGGGTCTGAAGTTGACTCTCAACTTCCTACTACTCGGGACTTGGCTTGAAGTTGTCTGCCAACTTGCTTCACCTCCACTAAAGGAAGCAGTTTACTCGGCTTATATAGACTTTTGGCTACCCTAAAAGTCTCAAGCAAACATACTAATAACCATAAAATGTATTCACGGTAATCGTGTGAACCAGAGAGACTATTAGAAGATATTTCCTCAAGGTAAATATCTAGGTGCCATACCCATGCCAGCCACCCATCGGCCAGGGGTGGGAATTGATGTGGCCATTATATAGACCTTTCAGAGCTACTTGTAGTATCACCCAAACCTGGAACTGTACTGACATCTACTATGACAGCGTGTCCTAAAATGAAAAAATCAGCCGACGAATTTGCCACACTCACCCAAATTAAAAATATCTTGCAAATTCAAAAACTGTAAAAATATCTTCCCAATTCCGATACTGTATACAATCATGGTCCTCATCTAGATTTTTTTTCGTGCGCGAATTTGCGCACATCACGCCCTCTCGCTCAAGGCGAACGTCCCGACTCGTCACTGTTCTTCTTCTGCTTCCGTTAGTGTTCGCTGTCTTATTGATAAAATGTATGGTCTCTCAAACGGGTACGGATGCAACTGATTACCAATATGATGCTCTAAAAAGTAGGTTCGCATTACTGGTACCTCACTTTGTATCATAGCCTCATATATTGGTTTGATCACATCGAGGTGGGGTTGAATACATTCTTCTTCCGTGACTCTTCCGAATCTTCCAAGAGTGAAAAAATATATGTGATATGCAAACTCTTCTGGAAGATGCCGGAGGAATGGATGTCGATAAGAAAAGAAGACGCGCATCATCAAGAACGAATCTTCGTAAGATAAGTGCGGGTCCATGTAGCGCCCTAAAACATAAACAGATGCTTATCATGAAATAAGAAATGACCTGCGCATCGTTCGCATCCTCGGAGATATTGCGCAGCCAAAAAGATAATCTTCTTCTTCCGACTGTATGCTGTGCATGGTTGTGAAGGAGAGCTAGAGATGAAGTTGTGGTGGACGGTCCCGATGAATGGCCGCGACCAGCTCCTGACGTACTGGGACCTGCACGAGGTCCTCTCGGGGGACGACCGGAACCTCTTCTGGGCGGGTTGTTGTCTCCTGAAGGTCCTCCTCTGGTCATCATCACTGCTTCAGGAGGATCCTCGCCGCCTCCAACGTTCCCAATTTGTGGCGGAGAAACGTAAGGTTCCCATAGAGGATACGGGACCAGCCTGTATTCCATATCCGGGGGTAAGGCGTAACCTCTCAGTCGCACGTCTTGGTTGTTCTTGAGAAATACGTAAATTGGACGGATAATATTCAGATACGTTTGCGACAAGTCTCCAGCAGCTACCATTCCATATCTTCCTATAGAGTAATGATATATTACCTCCACAAACTCTGGACCTGCTTCCGTGAACCTTCCGTTTTGGAATGAAAATAGAACTCTTATTAATAGTCGGAAATCTTCTTCAGGTAGCAATGGTCCGTTCAACGTACGAAAACATAGGCATATATTAATGTAGAAATGGATGATTACGTGGAGTTCGTAGTAGTCCCGCGTAACCGAGATGATCCATTCCCAGGCCCTTTTTCCTCCCATAGGAATCATTCTATAGTTAAAGATGAGTATGCCCCGTGGTTGCGCATAGTCCTGTGTGAGAAGGAATTCTTCAGGCCTCTGATGGTAAGGGACCAGACGACGTGCATGGATGGCCCTCCTTGATCTCTTCCCTGAGCTTGAACAGAGCTGATAGTGCGGGTGTCTTTCCTCCGTGACGATGCAAGGGTTCGAGTACTTGGTTTGGAAGGCCGGCCACTTCACAGCCTGCTGCATTGCTTTTCCATGTACTACAAGTACTTTAGAGCCAACTGAAAAGGTTCTGACTGCAGGTTCTGCATCCTTATTTCTTGTCTGTGTTAGCGCGCGGTGTGATCTCCAGCCTTCGGTGGCCAGTAGTTCAACTTCCCTACTCTCTTCATCGATAATATTTGTTTCCATGTCTCTCTGTAACATTCTAGGAGCCCTTCCGTACATTAGCTCGAATGGTGAGCGTCCATTTCTTCCTCTTCTTCGACGGTAGCCGTATAACACTTTTGGTAAGGCATCTTCCCACTGGATTTCATTCTCCAACATAGTTTTCGATATTGCTCGTTTGATGGTTCCAACCATCCTCTCCGCTTTCCCGTTGGACATAGAAGCGTATGCGAGAAAGGTCTTCAGTGAATCCTTTCTCTTCCAAAAAAAAAGCAGTGAAGTTGCAGTAAAACAAAGGGCGTTATCCGAGATGATCCTTTTTGGAAGACCAAACGGTTCAATTATTTCTTTTTCGATGAATCTCAGTACCACCTCAGCATTTGCCTCCTCAACTGCAACTGCTATTGGCCATCCAGTAAGATGTTCCACCCCTATAAGGAGATATTTGTTTCCGGAAGAAGTTTCCTTGAACGGGCCCGCGAAGTCAATTGAGAAGGTTTCAAAGAGACCGGAAACTGGAAAACTTAGAGTTGTCTTATACTTCCGTATTGGAGTGAATTTTTGGCAGTTGTCGCAGCTTTTCACGAAGTTATAGACGTCCTTATGGATACCGGGCCACCAGAATCTCTCAGTTACGAATTTTTTGGTTGTTTCGAGATCCCAATGCCCTAGCTCATCATGGAAAGTCCTCAAGATCTTCATTCTTTCTTTCAAAGGGGCCACTAGTCGGGGACCGGCTTTAGTGTGCCGGAAGAGTTTCCCATTCCACAATGTAAAAGCCTTTTGATTCCTGCGTACCCAATTTCGTGTTCAAGATCAACCTTTCTCATTTCTAGTCCATCGAGGAATTTGATCAGTCCGTGAATATTAGCTTCGTACTCGTTATCGTTCGGCAACTGCAACTCGGCGACTCCGACGATGTCCTCCGAAGCTTTTTCATTTGGAATCAGTGCGTCCCTCAAGCGGGATAGGTAATCGGCAGGCTGATTATTGCGTCCGGGTCTATACACAATTTCAAACCGATATTCTGCGAAAATGTCGAGCCATCGGGCCAAGCGGTGATGTACATCCTTCTTTTGGAATGCTGTTTTAAGTGCCTGGTGATCAGTTATCAAGACAAATTTCTCGAGTGATAAAAGGTATACGCGAAACTTTTTCAGCGCGAAGACGACAGCTAGCGCTTCTTTCTCGCAGACTGAGTATCTTTTCCGCATCATTCAGAGTTCGGCTTGCGAATTGAACAGGGTGTAGTCTTCCGTTTTCATCTTTTTGGGACAAAACGGCACCCAAAGACCGTTCTGAGGCATCTGTCTCCACAACGAATGGTCTCTTGAAATCTGGGTACATGAGAACTGGGGGGACACATAGCTTATCTTTAAGCTCCTGAAATGCAGTTTCCATTTCCTTGTTCCAGTAAATTTTCCGTTCTTCGTAGTGCTGGCATGTAACGGTGCTGCAGTCTTGGCGAAATCTTTGATAAATCTTCTGTAATATGAGGCCAGTCCTAAGAGCTTCGGACCTCCGTCTTTGAAGCGGGCCTTGGTGCCAACTTTATTTTTTTCGTTTTCTCTGGATCCACTCTAATTCCCTCTTGGTCGACGATATGACCGAGTAATTGGATAGAAGTTTTCGCAAAGAAGCATTTGCTCAACTTAATTTTCAAGCTATACTCCGATATCCTCTCCACAACTGTCTTGACGTGCGAGATGTGCTGATCCAATGTTTCTGAGAATATGACGACATCATCGATATAGACTCTTGCGAATGGAAGTCCTTTCAAAACCTCGTTCATCATTCTTTGGAATGTAGCTGGTGCATTCATGAGACCAAAAGGCATCACTTCGAACCTGAACGTACCGGCTTTGCTGGTAAAGGTTGTTCTTTCCTTACATTTTTCATCCAATGGAATCTGCCAATAGCCAGTGTAAAGGTCAATTGAGGTGAAATATCTCCCGTCCTTCAGGTCCTCGAGGATCTCCTCCATGTTCGGAATCGGAAATCGATCGGGTATCATTCTCTGGTTCAGTTGTCGGTAATCGACGCAAAAACGCAGCTTTCCATCCTTCTTTGGTGCGACCACAACTGGAAACGACCATGGGGATGAAACTGGTCGAATAATATCATTTTTCAGCATACTTGTAACATTTTCTGAGATAAATTGGTCATATTTTGGCGGTTGACGTCTAGGCTTGTGGTAAATCGGTTGAGTGTCGGTAAGTTCGAACGAGTGAGTAACCGGTACACTTGCTTGTCTTAAATCTGAAACGCTCCATGCAATTACTTCGGAAGATGTTAACATGTCGGATATTTTCAGTGAGGCGGGGGCGGGAAGGTGCTGCACTTTTCCTTGGATTTCTGCCATTTGGCGCCCTTTTTCTTCTTGATCCTCAACCTCAATATTTTGAAGGACCTCTTCCGTCGTGCTCACATCTTCATATATGGAATTCGACGTATTCTTATTTTCTTTGCAAAGGTAATCTTCTTTCATGCTCCGAATTCTGTCCTTTGATTCGATATCATCGCAAAAAGAAACACATTCGGGTTTCAAACTTATCCTAGAATCCCAGTCGTCATCTGTTTCAAACCCGGAATCATAATCGTCCCATGCCATGTTCATTACCCCCGAGGGTACCCTTTTCCACTTCCGAAAGTGTTAGTTGGTTCCGAATCTTCGCTGTCATAGCTAGAAGTGAAATCTTCACTGTCCGTTTCTTTTAAATCTTCAGGATGCGTGCTTTTGTCGAAATCCAGGGGCATCTTCACGGTTCTGCCGTCAATATTAACTGAAACCATTTGGTTGCCCAAGTCAATGCATGTTCCTAGTCTTTCCATTGTGGGGCAGCCAATGATTGCATCGAAAGGGAGATCCGGCATGACAAGAAAGTCTACATCAACTTTAGAGTCCCCAAAGAACACGGAAACCTTGTCAACAGTGCCCATGCATTTTGAGACGGTTCCATCCGCTACAGTTATTTTTCGAGTCGTTGGAGTAATTTCGAGACCTAGATCTGTCACCAAAGTTTCTGAAATGAGGTTTGGAACAGCACCCGAATCGAAGAGAGCTTGGGTTTTCATACCCAATACTTTGACTGGTACCAGCTTAAGACGTCTTGGTGCTGTCGAGGCCGATTGAAGAAACAGTTTCTTACCCTTAGCGGACTTATTAGACCTGATAATTTTTTTGAGTTCTTTTCTCGCATCCTCTGCGTCGCCCCTCAAAAGTTGACCAAACGTTATCCCAGTTGGGGCCGATGCAAGCTCAGCCACCAAATTGTACCTCTTCACATACTCTAGTACGTCCTTAGAGATACTCTTAACTTTCTTACTCTTTTTCGTCTTCTTGGCCGGAGTGACTCCCACTCCTGGAACAACTTGATCAGACCTCTTGGTTCGAGGAGGTACAGGTGCTGGGATATGCTCCAGCATTCCATACTCTAGCCTAGGTTTCTTCGATAAAATGTTCCCTTCCCCATCCCTTTTTGTCACATTGACTTGACTAATCTCTTCAGCGATGGATACGTTACCGGCATCCGTCAACCTTTGATCCCTTCTATTTTGTAAGATTTTCACCTCTGGTCCTGACTCACTCCTTGCTTCCGATAAATTTGCTCTTCTGTTGTCTTTAGACCAGCAGTTACTTTCATGATGCCCATATCGACCGCACTTTGCACAACGAGTGTTTCTATGTGGATTATCAGGACACCTGTTTGCAAAGTGTCCAGGCTTGTGACAGTAAGAACAGACTTCTGCGGCCTTAGGGGCCCCAGACTGGTTCTTCTTAATGGTAAGAGTAAGGCTTTCCAACTGCGAGGTTATCATGTCAAGTCGATTATCGAATCGGGTTTCCAACCTTTCTTCCAAGTTTTTGACATCGCTCCTGACAGATTCTAATGCCGCTGCACTAGTAGCCGGCCTTTGATAATTCTTTTCAGGATGTACGATAGACATCGATGTGCGGGTTTCCCTCGGTACCTCACTCAGTGACTGAAACGTCTCCGAATTTTTGACAAATTCTACTATGGTACCCTTCAGTTCATCAAAAGTGTGAGGGCCCTTGATGAGGAGGAAATCGGAGAGCCGCTTATCCCCCATAGCCGCCTTACGCAGCATTCCGTACTTGGCTTGGGCGTTGAACCCAGCCTTTTCATAAAGATCACACAAGTACACCAATGAGCTTAACAAATCGTCGAAGTTGAGCCGGGCCTCTATGGCGGTACGAATCATCTCATCTGGTTCTACCTCCTTAGCATACTCTTTCACAAGCCACTCACATACCTCACCGAAGTTACGCCCATTCCCGTTAAGAGACCACCCGTCGATAAACTTGGACTTATATTTGTGCTTTGCGTCACCATGAAGATAGGCAAAGATACTTGCGGCCTTCTCTTCATCGCCCTTCTCGCATCACAACGTTGACATATGTGTAAAGAAACTCCTCAACGTCTTCAGTCTTGCCCCCTGTGAACGTTATACGAGCAGCGTTGAGATCCATGATTACAGAAAAGAAATCCCCCCGAAGTGTTCCTTACTACTGCTCAACTCGAATACCTCGGGTGCAACCCCCTCCACAAGAGTACCAAATGATACGGGTAAATCGGCGGGGGAAGAGATCCTCAGAACCAATTACCCTGAGAAGGAGGTGTTGCGAGCGACAAAAGTGCTGCCGTGGTATTGTTGAACGAACAAAAGGGAGTGTATATAGAAGAGAGTTGAGAAGCTACAAGCAAGTATAAAAGGGGCAGGGTCTACCACCGACGCTCTGCGACTAGCGTAAGAAAAAGTTTTCTTGGGTCTGAAGTTGACTCTCAACTTCCTACTACTCGGGACTTGGCTTGAAGTTGTCTGCCAACTTGCTTCACCTCCACTAAAGGAAGCAGTTTACTCGGCTTATATAGACTTTTGGCTACCCCAAAAGTCTCAACAAACATACTAATAACCATAAAATGTATTCACGGTAATCGTGTGAACCAGAGAGACTATTAGAAGATATTTCCTCAAGGTAAATATCTAGGTGCCATACCCATGCCAGCCACCCATCGGCCAGGGGTGGGAATTGATGTGGCCATTATATAGACCTTTCAGAGCTACTTGTAGTATCACCCACAACCTGGAACTGTACTGACATCTACTATGACAGCGTGTCCTAAAATGAAAAAATCAGCCGACGAATTTGCCACACTCACCCAAATTAAAAATATCTTGCAAATTCAAAAACTGTAAAAATATCTTCCCAATTCCGATACTGTATACAATCATGGTCCTCATCTAGATTTTTTTTCGTGCGCGAATTTGCGCACATCAGATCATACGGGGTATAGATTTGCGCTTATCCAACACTCTCAGCGTGACCCGCTGTGTCAGGTCATGCTGCGTGTCAAGTATCCTGACGCTTCCATCGCCTTTTACGATGCAATGGGTATGCGCTTGTTGCGAAAACTTGATAAACCAGACTACTGTTATACCCTAGCCTTCATGGGTTTCGCGGGGGGAGCATGACAGCACTGTCTTGGAATTAACCTACAACTGGGGCGATCATGACTACACTCCTGGTACGGGCTATGCCCAAATTGCCGTCAGTGTTCCAGGTGTTTACGACGCTGCAAAGGGGCTCAAGGAAAACGGTATCGAGCTGGCGAGAAGGACATTCCCGTTGGAGAACAAGTATTGCGGAGACGTTGTGCTGCAAGGTGAGGCTGAAAGCGCAGGCCGCAATTCCGAGTCATTGTGAGGGAGCCTACCATGGGTACTATCCAAACTTTGCATGTGGACAACGCACCATCGAAAAACCGAGTATCGGCCAACAGCAAAATGGGCTCTCGGTCACTACTCTGTGCGCGCGTGGACAAGCAAATCGGAAGTGGTTTTTCACTGGATGCATTTCATGTCGGCAGATAGGCCGTGATAAGCGCGCTGCATGGGCGGTGGAGAAGACTCTGGTGAGGATGCTCAAAAGTTCGAGTAAAGGCCCGGAAGTTCGACGGGAGAAAAGTGTGCCTGTTGAAAGAAGCAGTACGGCTCGATGGTATTCGTCTAATCCGGATGCAAGCGTCAGAGGATAACCGTCCGGAGATTTTCACGTCCGGAGACCGTCCACGCCAACGGAAGGAATGTTCCGCTTGCCGGACTGTGTTGTCTTTAGCCATTCGTAATACATCTTGACTTGATCCAGAATGTCCTCTATGAACTCGCCAGAGGACCGTGCAGACTGCCGAAGCAATCTCCTGATGCCAGTTAGGATGGCTTTTCTTCGCCGTTTGATCGACGAAAGAATCTAAGCGGCATGCGAATTGTGGGGGGGTTTGCAATTTTTGGGTCCTGTACGTAAACAACAGGTTGAAAGTGTTGGCAACAAGTAGAGCCCTGTTCATGATGGATTCGTCCTTGCTAGGTTTGATAGCGAGCTCCGGGAAATCCTTCAGCACCTCAGCCATTATCGTTTCACGTTCGCCACTGGAAGGAAGAACAGCATAAAAATATGCAGGGTCAGTACGTAGAGATTTCGAAAGCACGGCGAAGGCATCTGAAATTGCGTTGGCAGAAAACTAAAGCCCTATACTTACTATCCAACGTAAACATGCAGTCGAGTTTGGATCTTGACAACGCCTGGGTATATACAGTCTCACCACAGCTGAAAGCACCTGGGAATGCAAAGTTCCTCCCTGGACTGAGAGGAACAATGCGGCGAGAACTTAGCGGTAACATGGTCACCGATGCCAATTTCTGGGTTGGGAGTGAAGTCCCATTGCTTGGTACGATCGAGGGCAGGGACGGAGACAACCATCGGAATAAATATGTCACCGGTGAACTCGGCGATTTTCTCGCAGGGACGCTGGACACCATTGAAAATGTTTCCCAAAAGACCCGGACCAAGCTCGACAGAAAGCAGAGCGGCAGTTCTCTCGACAGGGTCACCAACAGTGAGGCCAGATGTCTCCTCGTAAACCTGAGTAGTGGCAGAAGAACCGGCAAGGCGAATGATATCTCCGAGAAGCTTGAGCTTTCCGACAGAGACAAGCTCGTACAAAGCGGCGCCATCCATCTCATCGGCCGTTACGACTGGTCCAGCCACTTGACGGACGACACCCATCTTCATGACAGCATTGATCCCCCACGTCCCATGATGAAAAGACTTGTTAATTGAAAAGAACGTAGATGAGGAGGGATGGGGATAGAAAGGGATAAAGCGATTAAGCGGAAGGGTTGGCAGAATTGGAAGGTAAGGGCCAGGTGGAGGTGCAGCGAAACGGGTTGAAGTGACGAATGGCTTCTAACTAGAATCGGGAAGATATCGTTGGGACTGTTTCTGGAGGTGGCTGCATTACGAATGATGAACACTGCATAGCGCTATTCCGTTGGCCCCACATCCCAGCGTCCATTCAGCCACTCCGCTCATCAGCATTACAAATCGCTTGGCCCATGATCCGATCCCGGCAGTGTAAATCGTTGAATTTTTTTGTATTTTTTCCTAGTCAATTACAATTGCATTTTAGTATTTTTAGTAATTGTTTTGTGCTCTTCTGTGTACCCGTCGTCCTTGCTGGCCTCCGCGCCTCTTCTTCCCCCGGCCTGTCTGACTTCCAGACAACCGCTACTGCTGAGATCACAAAGGCGCTTCGCGCCAAACTTCTCTCTTCCGTCGACCTCTCCTCCTCCGAAGGCTCCCGGCTACTCCGCCGCCTAGCTTCCGTCGCTTCTTCCCACTCCTCCCGTCCCTTTCACAACCTCCCGCAGAGCCATCTCGGTACCCGGGCCGCTCTTGAAGTATGGCGAACCATGGTTTGCCTCCGTCTTGGTGTCCCCATCTCCTCTGGCACACAACCCTGCACCTATTGCGCTGCCGCCCACTTCCGCACTGTCCCCACCCTGGATTCCTACGGACACCATGCCTCTGTCTGTCTCTGCGCCGACGGCTCCGTTCGGCGCCACAATTGTGTGCGCGACGGCCTCATTTCCGAGATATCACGCTTATCAATTGGGACTCGCCCTGTCCGTGAATGGACCTTCCCGCAAGACTTGCCCCGACCCTCAAACTCCCGCCGCCGCCTCGACATCTACATCGATGATGTCCAGTTCTCTCCGTCCCGCAGGAGGTACGACATCACTGTCATCAGCCCCCACTCCGCTCCATACGCCCAACAGCTGTTCCAGCCCCTCGCTGCTCTTACTGCATCTGAGCACGAGAATCTCTCCGCTATGGCCACCTCTGCGCCGAACCACGTATCGACTTCCACCCGATGGCTTTCGATATATACGGGTCTGCCGGTCCCGGTGCCGAACGAGGTCTGCCCAGAATTGCTGACTACATTGCTCTACGGAAAAGCAGTAGCCCTGCGTTCGATCGCTTGTGCACGATTATCAGTTCGCTCATACAACAACGAACTTCTGCGGCGATCAACCGACGACTACTCAACCATTCCTGGCTCTGATAGATTTTTCCCCTTTTGAGGGCCGCTAGCCCCCCCTTTCCTGCTTGGTAAAGTCTTCTTCTTCTTAGTCTTCTTCTTGGCATTTCACTCGCATCAAAAACCTAGTTGTCATTCATAACTTTACATAATAATAAAGATATCATAACGTACGTATTGTAGAAGCGTTCGTCCCCCCCAACTTCCCGAACTAGCTTCTCTGGTGGACACCATCTGTTAGGCGCCGCCACCAGAATGCTCATGCGGGAAAATCATATGCCCCACTTCGCGCAAACACCTCATCTCAATAGGGTTGTTGAAGCAAGTGAGCACGAGTGCCGCCCACTTCACCCTCTCATCGTACTGTGTCCGACCAAGGTGCTCCACGCTCTTCTTGATGAGCTCCATTGCAGTCGTAATTTCCGGGTCTCCATTCTCACCAGGCTTTTCCTCGGCAGCTTCTCCTTCAACAGTACCTTCATCTTCAGAACGATCACCACTTTTGGTTTCCGCAACAACGTTCCCATTACTCGGTGGGGTATTCTTCGTTTTCTGTTCAAAGTGGAGGCTTACACGGACATAAGAATGCGATTAGTAAACACTACGTTAGCCTCCAAATTATCTCCAGTCTTCCTGCCAAGAGATACAATGAAGAGTAAAAAACTTACTTCAAGTTGTGGCGTTTGGCGTTGCTCACCTTAAGGAACACTGCATAGCAGTCGGGTGCAAGGCATAATAGTTTGCAGTATCGTCCGTGGTCCATCTGGTGCTTCTGTTGTAGTTGTATGTCACGTTAAGTAATCCCGATCCCCGAACGTCATGGCAAGGTTCCAGGAACAAAACGGTGAAGCGATTACATGTTAGTAATCTCACCCGCAACGGATCATATATCATACCACATTCCTCAAACACGACATGCTTACCATAATATCAATGAATCCAATTTCTATCTTCTTGCAGAAGACATTTGTGCACTGGCGAGGTGTTTGTCTTGTGTAAAAGTCAATAACGAGTTTTCCCTCTCGAGTTTCCGGCGACAAATCCGCGGGAAGTGCTCGAACGTCGAAGTGCATAGGCAGCTCCATTCCAAATCTTGCAATCGTTGAATCTCTCGTTCCATTGTGGAGAGAGACAAGTTCATCTCCTAGCTCACGCAGCGCTTTAAGTTGTCCCTCTGTGAACGGAGAAAACGGTTCTTCCTCGGGTTGGCTCGCAGATCGTTCTGTTTCGGAAGGATTAGCCATCGTGATGTTGGAATGAATAATGAGGGAAAGAGTCAAATTTTGGGCGGTGGTACGGTAAAAGTACTACTTTGATGGATCCAGTCAAATTCCTTAGAGCCACAGTAGTAACATGCGCGGCTGTCGCATAAGTACGCACTCAAATTTGAAAGTTACTGTACACCCGGCTGTGAAACGTGTCACCGCAGATACTGTGGTGATAAATCTTTATGGGGTGTACAATGTCGCACAGAGGCGTGCGGGGGGTATTCATAAATTAACTACGGATGCTGGCGGCGGGTAGAAATCTGTCGCGCCTGCATTATTCGGAGACTAAAAACAAAACGGATAACGAAGTCGCGGAGCTCCTGTTGAGGGGAGGAACCGCGACGGGAAGCAGCGAAGGAAGCAAGGCGGCTGAAAAAACCCTTGCCGTCGTCGCCCAAGGCGCCATAAATATCAATCCCGACGGGGGAGAGGAGGATATCGTTTTGGTTACGGTAAATGCCGCAATGACGATGTTTCTCGCGCTCTGTGAGTGTTGCGGCAGCGCCTGCTGTAACCGGACTTGGCAAAATGTGACGGCGTGCCGAGGGGTGGGCAGCAGTAACGCCGACGGCGATATCGGTACTGTGAAGCCCGTATGCTGCGGGTATGTAAATGTCCGTTCGTAGCGCGGGGGACTCCGACTGCCCAGATGAATTGGGAACCTGGTAGAGGAGCGGATGCTCGACGAGGGCGACGATCCCAACTTCCTTGCAGTAGCGGGCGAGAACGTTGCGGAGGATGTGATGACGGCGAGTCATTCCGTCTTCGTATTTGATCGGACATATCTTCCAAGAGTAAAACACCAAAACGTTCCCCTATTTGCAGGTCAACGTGTGTTGAACACTTGGATCTAAGACGGGTGCGATGTCGGCCGAGCAGCGGGAGCAGACCGGACAGCGAGTAGATCCCGGGAGAAGCGCGATGCCAAGACGTAGAGCCAGAGCGACTTTCCACGCAGAAGAGGACATGTACGTACCGCGGTGAGGGTGAGGAAGCGAAGAGAAAACAGACGATGCGGATGATGTGCGCACGGAGAGGAGCCTTGTTCGGTCGTGGGCTGCCGCAGACGAGAACAACCTATCGCACTTCGATAGCATGAGTTCAGTTGTGATCGCAGACTGGAGCCTTTCGCCGGGGACCGGCGAAGAACAACGCTCGAAAAGAGCCGTAGCTGTAAGCGACGAAGACAGCTGCGGGTGCCGGAAGGATAAGAGCGAGATGGCAGACCGAGGGATCTCTTCCAAGTGGCGGTCCTGGGATAGAGTAAGCAGGTCGGAGATATGTCCAAAAGAATTAATTACAGATACTGCGTATGCAGTCTCGGTAATATCTGAAGTTTGCAGGAGACCTAGACCGCCCATGGAGAATGGGAGAGAGGCTTGGAGCCAGGCTCGCTCTGGACAGGGCAGCTGCAATTGGTGGAACGCTTCCCTCTGCTTCTGATCGCAGCTAGCGGCGAGAACCGCAGATTGAGTGGAGGGAAGCGTATGCAGCAAGGCATGACCTTGGAGGCGTTCGCGCAGAAGCGGTGTAAGTGGAAAGCCAATTGAGCATCATCCAAGTCTCGAAAGGATTGGAAGATGTGTTCAAATGCGTTTTGGCGACCTGCGAAAAATTGGGAAACAAAAGCATCCGAGCCAATCGGGGATCCAAGCGCGATGAAAATAGGGGGAGTTGAAAAGGGGCAAGGAAGTGCCAAAGGGGAGTGGGAAGGGGAGAAGCCGTAAACTTGGGTCTTGACAAGTTTGAGCTGGAACCCTATTGGACCCCCTTCAAGCTGGATGAAACGGATGGCAGCAGCGGCTTGGGACGAGGAAGAATAATGTTACCGTCAAATGCGTACCAAGCATTCCGGGCAGGTGAGAACTTCTCCTGTAACGATAGCAAGAGAGGATGGAGAGCTAGGGCAAAGAGCAAGGGACCGAGGGGATCACCTTGCTGAGCGTCCTCTGAACTACAGACATAGTAGGGTCCGAAAGCAAGCTCTGTAGGAGCATCGTAACAAGACTGAACCCACCGTGCGAGGCCTAGGGCATGTTTCTGTACAGCTTCCAGAATGCGATGGCGGGAGATGCAATTGAAAGCGTTGCGAGCATCGATCTTGACCAAGACGTGATCTGGAACTCGGATCTCTGGGAAAGACAACGAACAGAATGAATTATTGCATCGGTGCCGTTCTTGACGCCTACCACGACCTGATGGGGCAGAAGGTAGGAGCGGATGGCGGGGATACTGTACCGGATTGGCGGCAAAAACTCCGGGAGAGTTTATAAGAGCACCATGCTTTCGGAGGCTGCCATCCGGAAAAGGGGGAAAATGTGGGGTGATCTAATATTTGAAAAGTATGGTCGGTTGTGGAATAATTCGGCCATTCGAAAGAACAAAATTGCCAAATTGTATGCATAAATCTAAATAGCTCTGCGTGGAATGTCGCTCTGGCTCTCTGTCTCGGCATCGTGCTAATACCTGGATCTACTCTCTGTGCGGTATGCTCCCGCGTTACGAATGGACATTTACATTCCCGCTGCTCATGGGCTTAATAGTACTGATATCGCCGTCGACGTAACTGGTGCCCAACCTTCCGCTACCCGCCACATCTCGCCAAGTACGGTTATCGCAGGGACTGTCACGACTCTCGCAGAGCGCGAGAATCATCGTTATGACGGCACTTACTGCGCCCAAACCGATATGCGCATCTCCCCTGTCGAGATTGATATCTATGGCGCCTTGGGCGACGACGGTCAGGGTTTCTTCCGCCGCCTTGATTCGCTTTCCCTTTGCGGTTCCTCTCCTCAACTGGAGCTTCGCGACTTCGTTACTTGTTCTGCGTAGTCTCCAAGGAGGGGAAAAGGTTTGGGTGATTTACTCTTGGAAGATATATACGATCTATCCCAGTGATGCAGGCGCGACAGATTTCCACCCGCCACTCGCATTCGTAGTTAATTTCTAAATATCCCTCGCATGCTTCTTTGCCATACTACAGAACTCGCAAAGAGTTACCACTACCTTTTTTTGGTGTTATGGTTAACACGAAGGTTGGATACACGTCTGAGTGCAGATAGGGCATCATTAATGTGAGACTTTAAGTTCCTTTAGGTAAGCGAAAAATGTATAATCTCCTCCTTGGGAAGAAGCTCGCTGCGATTCTTTTAGTGCCTAGCTATTTATCCGTTTGCTAGGTTTTATGTACGCGGGCATTTGCGTCCGTAATTGTATATCTCATTTTTTCTACGTAGTTAATTTATAAATACCCTCCGCACGCCTCTGTGCGACATTGTACGACAAACAAAGATCTACCACCACGTACTTAATGACCCTCCAAAAGGTTAGGCACTTTGTGTTCCGCAGTTTCGGCAGGTTTACGCGGAGTGAAGCTATATAAGACGTTGAATCCACCCGTTAAAGTTGGTTACAATGCTCTCAAGCGAGCAAACCCACAAAGGAAAAACGATTTTGATCATCTTATTTTCAATTTATCTCTGACCTTGAAGCCCAACCTGTTGCTGAGGGCAGCGAGAGCAGAAGGGCGAGAGTCAGTTAGATTCCCATTATTTGTATACCAAGCGTTCAAGGAAGGGCTGGATCGCTCCTAAAACAAAAGGACTAACGGGTGAACGGCGAGGGCGAAAACTAGAGGTCCAATGGGGTCACCCTGTTGAGTCCCAGTTGCGCTGAGGATAGTGAAATCGCCGAATGCGGGCAAGGCGCGATTCTGTATCATAAATAAATCCAGCAGACGAGACCAGGGGCATGCTGGATGACAGCGTCGAGAATGTGTGGCCGAAAAATGCTGTTGAATGCGTTGTCAGCATCCGGTTGCATTAAGACGTGCTTGCGAAATTCAGGCGCTGGATAACGCGTCGGACCGCGTGAATGACAGCATTTGTGCCGTTCTTGACTCGGACTCTGACTTTGTTGTGAAAAATTGGGATGATAGGTCAGCCGAAAATTGGTTGGCTAGCAGACGGGCGATAAGGCGTCGAAGCAATAAACTGACGGCAATCGGGCGGCTGACACCATGCGCCACCCGGAATGTGGATTTCCATTCGTACTGGAAGGGACTCCTAATGAATAGACGATTTTAGACCCTGGATGGGGAGCGTATGTTCGACGAGTCCAGCGATGCCGACTTCCGTACAGAAGCGAGCGAGAGCATTGCGAAGGAGGTAATGCCGGCGATTCATGCCGTCTTCGCGCTTGCAGGTCAAAGGTATTGGCCGCTTGGATCCAAGGCGGGCGCGACGTCGACAGACGGCGAGCGTCGGCAGACATAAACAGGATGGAGGCGAAGTGTATGTTCTGCGTGTATGTGATACCTGGCTGGTCGTACCATCTGCCACTCGGAGCAAGACCTCATATGCACCCAACACGTGCACTTAGGAGGCGAGTTTCTTGACTTCTGCTTAGCTATTCTGTACCCATGCTCACTGAATAAGGCCAATTTTAACTGCATGTTATGAATTTATTGACTCAATGTTGGCGAGCTGGCGCTTGCGGCGCCTGCTGCTGGGTCTGGTCTTCAGCATCTTCCAGAATGACGTTTCCTTGCGGTGTACCGGGTTGAACGGGAGGAGTCGCCGACCTATATGTAGCTAGCTGCGATGCGCCGGACTCGTTCTGTCCTTCTACGGATTGCGTTGTGATTTCTTCAGCTTATGCAGGGCGTCGAAGGAGTATATCTGATTGTTCCAGTTCCGTTAAATGACCACTTTTCGCTGCTTCGTTACTTGATGTGTCCAGCAATCTGCTGAGCCGGTACTGTGCCTTTTCGATATTTTGCGCTGGCGATGCCTGCTAAACGTAGTCAGCTATTTCTTGCTGGCGTCCCCAAACATGTCGAACTTTTTCACCTGGACTGCTTCGAGCAGTCGAAGCTTGGCGGTGAGCTGATCCACGCAGGGGCAGTCGTGTACGATTTCCAGCACAGATTGCTCTCCAGGAGCAAAAGACTGGATTTACTGCACGCCGAAACTCGGTCTGCGGACACACATCCCTACCAGGGAGTTTTCTGTTTGGTCTCAATTCAAGAGACGTGTCCTGTTGTTTGCACCGGACACACCGTGCCCCAGGCCCTCATGCCCTGTCAATGTTGATATTCATGGGGACCGCCTGTCAGTACGGCAGATGTCGCATCGCTCGTCATGACGCTCAAGTTCGATAATTGGTGGCCGATTTTTCCAAAGCCGTCCGCCAACCTGTGATAAAGCGCAGACCACAAGATGGACATCGCCAGCGACCAGACATTCAAGCAGTGGGATCCCATGGCAGGATTGATTTCCTGAATGTTAACTTCATTAACACTATCGGATGTGTCTTCCAAGAGTAAAACACCTGGTGGACCCCATCTATTACCCACCACAACCGGAACGCTCATGCGGAAAATGGGGTGCCTCACTTCGTGCAATCACCTCGATAGGGGTAAATCGGCGGGGGGAGAGATCCCCAGAACCAATTACCCTGAGAAGGAGGTGTTGCGAGCGACAAAAGTGCTACCGTGGTATAGTTGAACGAACAAAAGGGAGTGTATATAGAAGAGAGTTGAGGAAGCTACAAGCAAGTATAAAAGGGGCAGGGTCTACCACCGACGCTCTGCGACTAGCGTAAGAAAAGTTTCTTGGTCTGAAGTTGACTTTCAACTTCCTACTACTCGGGACTTGGCTTGAAGTTGTCTGCCAACTTGCTTGACTTCTCCATGAGGAAGCAGTTTACCCAGCTTATATAGACTTTTGGCTACCCCTAAAGTCCGAACAAAACTACAGAAGATACCAAAAAATGCATAAAAATACTTTGTGTTGACAATATACTCTAAGCAAAAGATAATTAAGAAAACAACAATTAATTTGGTCCTCTTTTCCCATTCTCTAAATCAGATCCAAACAACTCCTCTAAAATATCCATGCTGTCCAAGCAGTCCCCACAAATATCTGCGAATGGCTCACAGCTCTCTATTCCCCCCTGGGAGATATCTTGACTACTAAAGATATCTCCATCCGGTTCCATCGTGGGCACAACTTGATCCATACTCTCCATTCTAGGCCCCACCAGTCCAACACATTCCATGCCCCCTGTTCTCATCCTCATTCTCCTCCTCCTTCTCCTCCTCCTCCTCCTCCTCATCCTCCTCCTCCTTCTCCCGCGCCTCGTACACTAGCCCAGGGGCTAACCATTCCTCGAGGGACTCTCCGCTCTCCTCCTCGACCTTCTCAGCCTCTCCCTCACTTACCTCCCTCGCTTCTTCTTCTATGAAGAGGCGGCGAACGAACTCGATGAGTTGGTTCTTTGTTTGCCGCCGGATGTAGTCGTCGGCATCGGTTGGCCCGTAGGCGGCGAGACAAAGGCCATTGATGGGACGGGAAGGGCGGTTTTTGAAATAGGGACAGAGGGGCGAAGGTTGTTCATTTTGTTAGACGTTCGGGAACGGAAGGCAATCTAGGGTGTTTTGGGTGTGTGGGGGGAGAGGGGTGATGAGTAAAATGATCGGGGGCATTTGGAACTTAGAATAAAGGGGTTTAAATAGGCTCCCGGGGCAGGTTCTATAGATTATGAATAGGTAAAATAAATCTGCAAGGGATTTTGCAGTAGTTCATTTGCGCCCTTTCTCAAAAAAGGCGAATTTGGAGGAGGAGGTAAGCAAAAAGGGAAAAGGAACTTGATTTGGGGTCGATTCAGAGGGTTAAATACAGTATAAAAATATCTAGATAAAATGGAAGTAAATTTGGAAATGACGGTGGGAGAAGTTAGGGGCGAGATTGTTGCAGGTTGCTGGATTACACGAAGGGAGGACCATCTCCTGTATTACATGAAGGGAGGACCATTTCTTGTATTACACCCCCCCTTTCTCAAGGCGAACGTCCCGGGTCGTCACTGCTCTTCTTCTGCTTCCGTTAGTGTTCGCTGTCTTATTGATAAAATGTATGGTCTCTCAAACGGGTACGGATGCAACTAATTACCAATATGATGCTCTTAAAAGTAGGTTCGCATTACTGGTACCTCACTTTGTAGCATAGCCTCATATATTGGTTTGATAACATAGAGGTGGGGTTGAATACATTCTTCTTCCGTGATTCTTCCGAATCTTCCAAGAGTGAAAAAATATATTTGATATGCAAACACTTCTGGAAGATGCCAGAGGAATGTATGCCGATAAGAAAAGAAGACGCGCATCATCAATAACGAATCTTCGTAAGATAAGTTCGGTCCATTGTAGCGCCCTAAAGCATAAACAGATCCTTATCATGAATAAGAAAATGACCTGCGAATATTCGCGTCTTCGGAGATATTGCGCAGCCAAAAAGATAATCTTCTTCTCCCGACTGTATGCTTTGCATGGTTGTGAAGGAGAGATAAAGATGAAGTTGTGGTGGACGGTCCCGATGGATGGCCGCGACCAGCTCCTAACGTACTGGGACCTGCACGAGGTCCTCTCGGGGGACGACCGGAACCTCTTCTGGGCGGGTTATTGTCTCCCGAAGGTCCTCCTCTGGTCATCATCACTGCTTCAGGAGGATCCTCGCCGCCTCCAAAGTTCCCAATTTGTGGCGGAGAAACGTAAGATTCCCATAGAGGATACGAGACCAGTCTGTATTCCATATCCGGGGGTAAGGCGTAACCTCTCAGTCGCACATCTTGATTGTTCTTGAGAAATACGTAAATTGGACGGATAATATTCAGATACGTTTGCGACAAGTCTCCAGCAGCTACCATTCCATATCTTCCTATAGAGTAATGATATATTACCTCCACAAACTCTGGACCTGCTTCCGTGAACCTTCCGTTTTTGGAATGAAAATAGAACTCTTATTAATAGTCGGAAATCTTCTTCAGATAGCAATGGTCCGTTCAACGTACGAAAACATAGGCATATATTAATGTAGAAATGGATGATTACGTGGATTTCGTAGTAGTGCCGCGTAATCGAGATGATCCATTACCAGGCACTTTTTCCTCCCATAGGAATCATTCTATAGATAAAGATGGGTATGCCCCGTGGTTGCGCATAGTCCTGTGTGAGAAGGAATTCTTCAGGCCTCGGATGGTAAGGTACCAGACGACGTGCATGGATGGCCCTCCTTGATTTCTTCCCTGAGCTTGAACCGAGCTGATAGTGCGGGTGTCTTTCCTCCGTGACGATGCAAGGGTTCGAGTACTTGGTTTGGAAGGCCGGCCACTTCACAGCCTGGTGCATTGCTTTTAAATGTACTACAAGCACTTTAGAGCCAACTGAAAAGGTTCTGACTGCAGGTTCTGCATCCTTATTTCTTGCCTGTGTTAGCGCGCGGTGTGATCTCCAGCCTTCGGTGGCCAGTAGTTCAACTTCCCTACTCTCTTCATCGATAATACTTGTTCCTTTGTCTCTCTGTAACATTCTAGGAGCCCTTCCGTACATTAGCTCGAATGTTGAGCGTCCATTTCTTCCTCTTTTTCGACAATAGCCGTATAACACTTTTGGTAATGCACCTTCCCACTGGATTTCAATCTCCGACATAGTTTTCGATATTGCTCGTTTGATGGTTTCATCCATCCTCTCAGCTTTCCCGTTGGACATAGGAGCGTATGCGAGAACGGTCTTCATATATTGCTGTCTTCGATATTGCTCGTTTGATGGTTCCAACCATCCTCTCCGCTTTCCCGTTGGACATAGAAAGCGTATGCGAGAAAGGTCTTCAGCTGAATCCCTTTCTCTTTCAAAAAACGAAGCAGTGAAGTTGCAGTAAAACAAAGGGCGTTATCCGATATGACCCTTTTTGAAAGACCAAATGGTTCAATTATTTCTTTTTCGGTGAATCTCAGTACCACCTCAGCATTTGCCTCCTCAACTGCAACTGCTATTGGCCATCCAGGAAGATGTTCCCCCCCTATAAGGAGATATTTGTTTCCGGAAGAGGTTTCCTTGAACGGGTCCGCAAAGTCAATTGAGAAGGTTTCAAAGAGACCGGAAACTGGAAAACTTAGAGTTGTCTTATACTTTCGTATTGGAGTGAATTTTTGACAGTTGTCGCAGCTTTTCACTAAATTATAGACGTCTTTATGGATACCAGGCCGCCAGAATCTCTCAGTTACGAATGTTTTGGTTGTTTCGAGATCCCAATGCCCTAGCTCTTCATGGAAAGTCCTCAAGATCTTCATTTTTTCTTTCAAAGGGGCCACTAGTCGGGGACCGGCTTTAGTGTACCGGAAGAGTTTCCCATTCCACAATGTAAAAGCCTTTTGATTCCTGCGTACCCAATTTCGGTGTTCAAGATCAATTTTTCTCATTTCTAGTCCATCGAGGAATTTGATCAGTCCGTCAATACTAGCTTCGTTAGCTCGTATCGTTCGCAACTGCAACTCCGACTGCGAGATTCCTTCGAAGCTTTTTCGTTTGGAATCAGTGCGTCCCTCAAGCGGGATAGGTAATCGGCAGGCTGATTATTGCGTTCGGGTCTATACACAATTTCAAACCGATATCCTGCGAAAATATCGAGCCATCGGGCCAAGTGGGTTACCTCTTTTGGAATGCTGTCTTAAGTGCCTGGTGATCAGTTATCAAGACAAATTTCTCGAGTGATAAAAGGTATACGCGAAACTTTTTCAGCGCGAAGAAGACAGCTAGCGCTTCTTTTTCGCAGACTGAGTATATCTTTTCCGCATCATTCAGAGTTCGGCTTGCGAATTGAACAGGGTGTATTCTTCCGTTTTCATCTTTTTGGGACAAAACGGCACCCAAAGACCGTTCTAAGGCATCTGTCTCCACAACGAATGGTCTCTTGAAATTTAGGTACATGAGAACTGGGGGAACACATAGCTTATCTTTAAGCTCCTCAAACGCAGTTTCTATTTCACTGTTCTAGCAAAATTTTCCGTTCTTCGTAGTGCTGGCATGTAACAGTGCTGCAGTCTTGGCGAAATCTTTGATAAATCTTCTGTAATATGAGGCCAGTCCTAAGAAGCTTCGGACCTCCGTCTTTGAAGCGGGCCTTGGTGCCAACTTTATTTTTTTTCGTTTTCTCTGGATCCATTCTAATTCCCTCTTGGTTGACGATATGACCGAGTAATTGGATAGAAGTTTTCGCAGAGAAGCATTTGCTCAACTTAATTTTCAAGCTATACTCCGATATCCTCTCCACAACTGTCTTGACGTGCGAGATGTGCTGATCCAATGTTTCTGAGAATATGACGACATCATCGATAAGACTCTTGCGAATGGAAGTCCTTTCAAAACCTCGTTCATCATTCTTTGGAATGTAGCTGGTGCATTCATGAGACCAAAAGGCATCACTTCGAACCTGAACGTACCGGCTTTGCTGGTAAAGGTTGTTTTTTCCTTACATTTTTCATCCAATGGAATCTGCCAATAGCCAGTGTAAAGGTCAATTGAGGTGAAATATCTCCCGTCCTTCAGGTCCTCGAGGATCTCCTCCATGTTCGGAATCGGAAATCGATCGGGTATCATTCTCTGGTTCAGTTGTCGGTAATCGACGCAAAAACGCAGCTTTCCATCCTTCTTTGGTGCGACCACAACTGGAAACGACCATGGGGATGAAACTGGTCGAATAATATCATTTTTCAGCATACTTGTAACATTTTCTGAGATAAATTGGTCATATTTTGGCGGTTGACGTCTAGGCTTGTGGTAAATCGGTTGAGTGTCGGTAAGTTCGAACGAGTGAGTAACCGGTACACTTGCTTGTCTTAAATCTGAAACGCTCCATGCAATTACTTCGGAAGATGTTAACATGTCGGATATTTTCAGTGAGGCGGGGGGGGAGGTGCTGCACTTTTCCTTGGATTTCTGCCATTTGGCGCCTTTTTCTTCTTGATCCTCAACCTCAATATTTTGAAGGACCTCTTCCGTCGTGCTCACATCTTCATATATGGAATTCGACATATTCTTATTTTCTTTGCAAAGGTAATCTTCTTTCATGCTCCGAATTCTGTCCTTTGATTCGATATCATCGCAAAAAGAAACACATTCGGGTTTCAAACTTATCCTAGAATTCCCAGTCGTCATCTGTTTCAAACCCAGAATCATAATCGTCCCATGCCATGTTCATTACCCCCGAGGGTACCCTTTTCCACTTCCGAAAGTGTTAGTTTTCCGAATCTTCGCTGTCATAGCTAGAAGTGAAATCTTCACTGTCCGTTTCTTTTAAATCTTCAGGATGCGTGCTTTTGTCGAAATCCAGGGGCATCTTCACGGTTCTGCCGTCAATATTAATGAAACCATTTGGTTGCAAGTCAATGCATGTCCTAGTCTTTCCATGTGCAGCCAATGATTCCATTAAAAGGGAGATCCGGCATGACAAGAAAGTCTACATCAACTTTAGAGTCCCCAAAGAACACGGAAACCTTGTCAACAGTGCCCATGCATTTTGAGACGGTTCCATCCGCTACAGTTTTTTTCGAGTCGTTGGAGTAATTCGAGACCTAGATCTGTCACCAAAGTTTCTGAAATGAGGTTTGGAACAGCACCCAATCGAAGAGAGCTTGGGTTTCAACCCAATACTTTGACTGGTACCAGCTTAAGACGTCTTGGTGCTGTCGAGGCCGATTGAAGAAACAGTTTCTTACCCTTAGCGGACTTATTAGACCTGATAATTTTTTTGAGTTCTTTTCTCGCATCCTCTGCGTCGCCCCTCAAAGTTGACCAAACGTTATCCCAGTTGGTGCCGATGCAAGCTCAGCCACCAAATTGTACCTCTTCACATACTCTAGTACGTCCTTAGAGATACTCTTAACTTTCTTACTCTTTTTCGCTTCTTGGCCGGAGTGACTCCCACTCCTGGAACAACTTGATCAGACCTCTTGGTTCGAGGAGGTACGGGTGCTGGGATATGCTCCAGCATTCCATACTAGCCTAGGTTTCTTCGATAAAATGTTCCCTTCCCCATCCCTTTTTGTCACATTGACTTGACTAATCTCTTCAGCGATGGATACGTTACCGGCATCCGTCAACCTTTGATCCCTTCTATTTTGTAAGATTGTCACCTCTGGTCCTGACTCGTTCCTTGCTTCCGATAAATTTGCTCTTTTGTTGTCTTTAGACCAGCAGTTACTTTCATGATGCCGATATCGACCGCACTTTGCACAAAGTGTTTCTATTGGATTATCAGGACACCTATTTGCAAAGTTTTCAGGCTTGTGACAGTAAGAACAGACTTCTGCGGCCTTAGGGGCCCCAGACTGGTTCTTCTTAATGGTAAGAGTAAGGCTTTCCAACTGCGAGGTTATCATGTCAAGTCGATTATCCAATCAGGTTTCCAACCTTTCTTCCAAGTTTTTGACATCGCTCCTGACAGATCCTAATGCCGCTGCACTAGTAGCCGGCCTTTGATAGTTCTTTTCAGGATGTACGATAGACATCGATGTACGGGTTTCCCTCGGTGCCTCACTCAGTGACTGAAACGTCTCCGAATATTTGACAAATTCCACTATTGTACCCTTTTGTTCGTTAAAAGCGTGTGGGCCCTTGATAAGGAGAGAATCGGAGAGCCGCTTATCTCCCATCGCCGCCTTACACAGCATTCCGAACTTGGCTTGGGCGTTGAACCCAGCCTTTTCGTAGAGATCACACAGCTATACCAATGATCTTAATGAATCGTCGAATTTGAGCCGGGCCTCTATGGCGGTACGAATCACCTCATCTGGTTGTACCTCATTAGCATACACTTTCACAAGCCACTCACATACCTCACCGAAGTTTGTGTGTACAAGGGGTCAAAACTGGTGGCCATTAGGCGCCGCGTCAAAGGCCAGTACTACCTTTGCACTGATGCAGACCAGTTGAAAGATGTGAACAGTGCATTTGTGTCGGACTTGTCTCTTTGGCATGCTAGAATGGCTCTTGTAAACATTGAAGGTATCAAGCATATGGCTCGAAATAAATTTGTGTCAGGTCTGAATGTGGACGTTGCGCAGCATGTTGACGTGTGTGGCTCATGTGTAGTTGGAAAAGCAAGCCGTGCTCCGACTCCCAAGCAAGGGGGTGAACGAGCGAAACATGTACTGGAAGTTGGGCATTCCGATATTTCGGGTCCAGTACACGTGAAATCCTTGGGAGGCTCGCACTACTTTGTCACATTCATCGATGACCACAGCAGGTTTTTTTCCCTCTACATGCTAAAGACTAAGAGTGAGGTGTTCCCGATGTGCGTGAAGTGGCACACGTTTGTTCAAAACCAAACTGGCAGACATGTAAAAAACATCACTGCACGTGAAAATGTGCTCAAAGCATTGCGCACTGACAACGGTAGTGAGTACCTGTCACATCGATTTTCCAAAGAACTTGAGCGTCACGGTATTGAGCATCAGCGAACAGTGTCTTACAATCCTCAGCAGAATGGGCTTGCCAAAAGGTTCAACCGCACACTCATGGACTTGGTCAGGTCGATCTTATGTCACTAGCAATTGCCAAAGCACTTTTGGGCCGAGGCATTGAATGTTGCAGTATATGTACGCAACCGTATGACATGCAAAGCAATTCCAAGTGATGTGACTCCATTTGAACTGTGACATGGTCAGAAGCCTGATGTGAGCAACCTGCGTGTGTTTGGGAGACGATATTGGTACAAAGTTGTGGATCATAAGCTGAAGAAGCTAGAGGAGCGTGCAGTTGAATCCATTTTCATTGGGTACACTTATGGGTCTCACGGAAACAAGTTCTGGGACGATCAGAAACGAAAGGTGATTGTGTCACGAGATGTGAGGTTTGAGGAGTGCTCTGGCTCGGAAGACCATGATCAGTTAGAACATGAAGACTATGCTGACATTGACTTGAATTAAATGTCGAGTAAAATTAAAACTGAATTATCTAACACATCAAGTAATCCCAGTTACGATGACCCTTCTGCATCGGTACCTCATAATGATGATGCTTCTGAGAACATTTCTAATGGTTCCACCACTGATGAGCACGTTGAGCCGGTAGTGCAAGACAAGCAACCACTCCTTAGGTCTACACGTAAACGAAAGAAGCCTATCTGGTGGAGACCAACTGCTCTACTCACTGCTAGTGATGATATTTCCTCCTCTTATGCAGAAGCTGTGTCGCGTCCTGATTCCGAAGCATGAAAGAAGGCTATGAAGAGTGAATAACAGTCACTAATGGAGCACGACACATGGGGTCTAGTGCCAAGGCCAGCAGACAGCAACGTGATTTCGTCTAAGTGGGTATATGTTCAGAAGTATGAGACATCACCATCTGGTGAACCAACTATCGGTACAAGGCTCGTATGGTTGCTAGGGGATTCCTGCAGATCGAGGGTGTTGACTTTTCTGAGACTTATGCACCATTTGTTAAGTTTACCTCTATCAGGATGATTCTGTCGGTAACTGCTGTGCGAAACTTTCATTTGCACAGATGGATGTGAAAACTGCTTTTCTGAATGGTGAGCTTGAAAAGACAGTGTACATGGACCAGCCAACTGGGTTTGTTCAACAAGGTAACGAGGATCTGTTTTGTCGTTTGAAGAAAGCTATCTATGGGCTTAAGCAAGTACCCAGACAGTGGCATGAAAAGATATACTCGTTTCTTGTTGAGGAGATGCAATTGAAGCCAAATGACGCAGATGAGTGTGTTTACCCCGGAAAGAAGCTGGGATTTGTGGTTCTGATTGCCCTATACGTCGATGACCTGCTGATTGCAAGTCCGAGTATGCAGATCATGGATCGTTTGAAGGCGGAACTGTCATCTCGTTTCCGCATGAAAGACCTCAAAGAAGCTCGCATGGTACTCGGGTTCGAGACTTATCTTGACCGAGCGAAACGACAGTTGTATCTGACTCAGTCTGCATACACGCAGAAGGTGTTGGAACGTTTCAGCATGCATCAGTCCAAACCAGTTGAAACTCCAATGGAATGCGGTGTAGACTTGTCTGCAAGTGAGGAGGTACTTACGAATGTGCCGTACCGTCAGGCGATTGGCTGTCTCATGTACCTGTCTGTGGGAACTCGCCCAGATATCTCATACGCAGTGTCCAAACTTGCAAAGTATGTTGAGAAACCTGGAGATACTCACTGGAAGGCAATCAAGCGTGTACTGCGCTATCTGAATGGTACTTGTTCCTTTGGTCGCACTTACGGCACAAGCACTGAGTTGGCACTGCATGGATACGTTGACTCAGACTGGGTAGGTGATGTTGCAAACCGCAAATCTACCAGTGGATACCTGTTCATGATGACAGGAGGACCTGTTTCATGGTGTTCACTTCAGCAAGAAGTGGTTGCACTGTCCAGTGCTGAAGCTGAATATGTGAGTCTGTGCTGTGGTACAAAGGAGCCAATCTGGCTTAGGCGACTGTGGAATGGAATCGGCATTGTTATTGGAGTTGAAGTGGACGAGTCGGTAAAGTTGCTTGTTGAACCAACACCTGTATATGTTGACAATCAAGGGTGCATTGAACTTGCTCGAAATAGAGTTGTGAACAAGCGTACTAAGCACATCGACATTCGTTTACTTTACAGTAGTGTACAGTAAAAGGGACAGTGGTGAGACTGGTAATTCGATCCAAGAAAAAAAATTGCACCTAGAAGCATCCCTGGAAGCCGCCCCTGTCACAAATACCCCCCGAAAGCGTCTATGGGCAGTCGTCAACTGGGCGCGCCGATAAGGTTATTCCGAGGACGGAAATGGCAACCGGCCGGGATCTAACGGGGCCGTGCGGAACTATGAACCTCTGGGTATCTTTGACATTGATGGATTGGTGTGACTTCAACCCTCAAGACGGCGACGGCGTCGATGACGCCGTTCACTAAGCAGAGGAGCTGGGCCTTGCCGAGGTGGGGGCTCAGAAAGTAGCGATGGTGCGTGGCGGTCTGTCACCCCAGTTGCCACATGCGGAGATCAAAAAGTGATTGATGCCATTTTTGCTTGTGAGGGATCTCACAATTTCTTTCATAACCGCAACCCCTTTTTTAACTATTAAAGAATTCATCTCTGCGAGGTTCAAACATCCTCGGAGACGTCCGTCCTTGTCGGAAAGGGTACAGTGCTCATTCTATTGGCTGGAGGAATTCATATGAAAGCTTATCATGCCCGTCATTTTCAGTCAAACATTATCTCTGTTGCAAAATTGACGACATATTTCAGTCTTCTCCTCACAGCTGACCCGACAGTAGGAAATTTTACTAGCAACTGCTTCATCAAGATAGGAAAATCTGGGGAGATAGTTAAAGGCCTGAGACTTGCGGATGATGGCTTGTACTATCTGCTGATACTGTATTCCGAGCGTAGGCAGGCAGCACATACTTCTTTTCTGGACCCTTCACAGCAGAAGTGTCTGATTTATGTCAAGGAATACAAAAAGAAATATAACTCAGATCGGGAGCTTTCGCTTGAATGGCACAATCGAACCGGACACCCAAATGCTGGAAGGCATCTCAAGCTTTCGCAAACATTCGACGATGTCGCAAAGTTTTCCCGAAGTACATTGCAGTATTTATTTTGTTTCCCGTGCACAATTGGAAAGGTTCAAAGAGGACCCATCTCTGCCAGTTCAAGAGTAACCTACTATCCTCTCGAATTGGCTCATTGGAAATAACGGGCAAGATGCCTACACCTTCAAACGGTGACAGTAACTACGCTGTTGGCTTCATTGATGGTAGCACCGCAAAATACAATGTATACTTCATCAAGCAACGGATTGATATATTTCCTGCCCTACAGTACTACAAGGAAAGATCTGAGGGAATAAAAAAATTCAAGCTCCTGTATGTGCGACTTGATGGATCTGGCGAGAATGTGTCGCGGCCAGTGAAGGATTTCTGCCTTCATAATGGAATTATTCTTGAGCCTTCCCCGCCACATGCTACACAAAGTAATGGTGTAGCCAAACAACTGATGAAAGAACTAGGAACTCGCACTCGCGTACTCATTTTCGGTGTGAAATTGGATATCGCCTTGTAGTCCGAAGCGATGAGTCATGAAAAGTTTCTCCGCAATCTTCTACCGTCCGATCGTACTGGAGGCGAAATTTCAATCCTTCTTTAGGATAGTACCACAAGAGTCAGTTTCAAATATCTTCACATCTTTGGTTAACAAGGTTTTTGTTTTTCTTTCCCAGTCTGACAGCCGCCAAAAATAAGCTTTCTGCTCCCGCCGCATATGGTGATTTAGTTGGTCTAGATAGTGACCAGATTTTATTTCGAATCTATCTCTCCGAGTCGAGGAGGTTAGCTACAACACGCTCTCATTTTTTTCGATCGTGTGGTATCGAACGGCTCCCTGTTGTCAACACTCTTATTGATTGCATCCAAAGAAAGATTCAGTTGGAATCGGAACAAGAAATATATAGGTCTGTGTCCGAACACATGTTGACTAAAGCTTTTCAGGTGTTATTTGGAAATCTTTTTTCAGTAGAGTCAGCTCTTTTAAAATTTTGCATGGAAATCTGAAGGATCTACGTCTGCCTAGATCTTTCAAGGAGGCAACCAGAGGCGAAAACTGGCGCGGTGCAATAAACTGTGGTTATATTAATTTGAGGAAAAGATAAACTTGGAAATAAGTCCTCGTTCGCATGAAATAAAGCCAAATTTATTCACAAGGGAGTTAAGGCTTAAGCCCTAGGACTCTGGTGGAATCCATTTACCTTACCAGGTTCGCTGTTGCGTACGGGAACATCTCCAAAACCCCCCAATCGACTTCGATCCTGATCACTTTTATGTCGCACAGGAACAACTGTAAACAACAAAAGTATGGATCTCGAGCCCTTTGTTGACCCAGATAGGGCTGGAAACAAAAGTAATCGAATGTCAACAACGGGACTCGTTGTCATGTTGAATGAGTCTCAGGTAGCATGCAAAAATCAGAGGCAGAGTATTGTTGCTTTGTCTTTCGCCGAGGCCAAAAATGTAGCATTGTTAACCTGCGCCAAAGACGTTTATGGATTAGAAGATAAATTTTGGAAATTGAGAACAAATCCCCGTACCATGACAATGCAAAAATGATGGCGACCTCAATGGACGTGGACAATAACGTGGCACTTTCAATGGCTAAATCGGACAAAATCTCAGCAATGAACAAATATGTCGATGTTAAGTTCCATCATGTTCGCGATCTCATTTCAAATGGTTTGCTCAAGGTGAAATACATTTCAACCGGAAATCAAGTGGCGAATTTGCTTACAGAGTTAGTCACCAAAGAAGTAATGGACACGCTATGGTCGCTCTTGGTTACCCAGAGTTTGCACCTTCAACCCGCTCACATCCCTTAACGCGGTAAAGACTACAAAGCATAGAAGATATGAATCTTTTATCGCAACCTCCGCACGGAGCAGACTCATGGACATCCCTATATCCACACTCAGGGATTGGCACCCGGACGCCTACGCAGTGCTACCCGAAGTGGCGCGGAACGTGGCTGTTAGGGCAATGGAGACATACGGGACGGTTCGAGTGGTTATAACCAAGAGAAATTCGACAGAAGCATTGATGTCCAATGCATCATGCTTGCTGATGGGTTTCGAGCCAGTGTTACTCAGGATAGAGTGACTGAGAAACCCCAGTCGCTCGGGCGTAGTCGCTGTTTGAACAAAGCACAGGAATGGGCACACGAACCCAGACGTACCTCTGGGATGCCCCCTCTCTCCCTCTTCTGCTTGGAGAGTCGGGAATTTATTCTAAGTATTTTTCTGTTTCAGACGTGCCTGTCGACGTCCCAGAACTGTGCCGCCTCTCTCCTGGGGTCAACAGTTGTTTTCGATAGACAAATAAATAAAATAGATTGATTAACACACGTACGTACTGTTATTGCACTTATCCAAAGCTGTGTGAATCTTTGAGGAGGCATGAATGATTTGGCAATCACGTGCACTAACCTAATTGTGTCACCATTAACAGTCCCCCATAGCTAATATATGATTGGTTATTTTTGTTGGATGGTGGCAATAAAGTTTCGCTGTCTTCGTGAGCCTGATTTGCTGATCTCTTCGATGAATTCTTGAAGCAGCTCCGGCACATCTTGTTGCAGAGACTTGATGTCTACTCAGTCCGTTTCGTCCTTATTGAAACCCAGCAATTTGACCTCGACCTCAATCTTGTTGCCAATCCGTCGAATGTCTTCGAAATCTTCTACGACAACCA
This sequence comes from Kappaphycus alvarezii, assembly GCA_002205965.3. Taxonomy (NCBI): domain Eukaryota; phylum Rhodophyta; class Florideophyceae; order Gigartinales; family Solieriaceae; genus Kappaphycus; species Kappaphycus alvarezii. The sequence continues at coordinate 85,835 of NADL03000152.1, forward strand.
ACTCGTCTTTTTGATAAGCTAGGTGTTCCTTAACGTCTTCAGACACATTAAAGTCCTTATTTCGGAAAAACTTCAATCTATTTCCGTGAACTAACTCTTTGACACCACTCAAGAGGTCTTCTACCTCAAAAATGTGATGATCTCGGCATTCGACTACACGAAAAGGGCCGTGGCATCTCAGATTTGTCTTGGAGCGGACGTTCATGGCCATGACTCCTTTCAGAACGTAGTCGCCTCTCTCGAAGCCAATAGCTCTGATTTTAGTGCGACGGTTTGTGAGCATCGACGGAAGATTTGCGTTGCTTGTTTCCATGTCTTACAGCGTTTCGATGGATACCTTCTAGGCTTCTATGGAGCTTCTCGATGTCCATTAGGGCTGCAACGTGCCGCTTTTCGATGTCCGTAACTGCCATTACTTCCTCCTGACTTCGAAAGATGGCGACGAGAGGCGAATCTTGTGGTAAACCCATGAAGACAGTGAGCGGGCATTTCCCATTGAGCTTCCTGGTTGGCCCACTATTCAAGGCCGATTGGATCAGGGGGAGTATGCGAAGCCACGCAGACTGTGGTAGCTGGAATTCAGAGAGAAGTACTCTACAGGTCTTTAGTAGCTCGCGACATACCACTTCAACAGTTCTGTTGCTCCAAGGACAGTAAGGCAGTGTGAAGTGGTGGTTGGCTTTCAGTTTCTGTGCCAAGGACCTGAAGAGTTTGTTCTTGAAGTGGCTGCATTGGTTCGAAGTCCAGGATTTGCACACTCCGAAAGCAGCAAACCAGTCTACGAGAGCTCAACCAGTGGTTTCTGAATCAGCCTCTCTAACACTTCTTAGCCACACGTAACCAAAGAGGTCGTACTTAATGATCAGTGTGTACAGTTTTGCTTCGTCCCCTTTACTCATGTAGCAAAAGTCGAAATGAATGAGTTTGTTGGGTTTGGAGGCGTGGAGCGAATTTCCAAGAGATCTTGGGATGACAATACCGTCCTTTGTTGCGATACAGTCCAGTAGCGGCAACAGGGGCAGCAGGCGAGGAAAGGGCACTACAAACCGGGAGGACATTGACATCCACGGTTGGAGTCGCGGTTGTGACCACGTAACCAACCAAGACGCTGCTTTCCGCCGCAATCGAAGATTTTTTTCGTACTGCACGTGCGTAAGCTGCTCTCGTAGCCAAATGCACCACACTGAAGAACGTTAACATCAATGATCTACTGCAAACCTCAGCGTCTCCCAGTTTCGACCAGTTACTTGCTCTCAAGCTTTGAGATTCTCATGGCTTTAGGTGCAAGTTACCGCGAACCTTACGCTTCCACGACAGCGTGAGCTCCATTCGAGCTACAGTTGCGAGTTACTGGTCGGCATCTGTTCAAGCTAGCATCAGTTCAATGCCGGGAGCTGGTCGATCAAATGATTGAAACATTGCTGTAGGCTGCAGGGAAGCGGGTGGCGCGAGTCATTTTCCTTTCGCTACCATTCCCCGGCGAAAGGCTCCAGTCTGCGATCACAACTGAACTCATGCTATCGAAGTCCGATAGCTTGTTCTCGTCCGCGGCAGCCCACGACCGAGCACGGCTCCTCTCCGTGCGCACATCCTCCGCATCGACTGTTTTCTCTTCGCTTCCTCACCCCCACCGCGGTACGTACATGTCCTCTTCCGCCTGGAAAGTCGCTCTGGCTCTACGTCTCGGCATCGCGCTATTCCCTGGATCTACGCGCTGTCCGGTCTGCTCCCGCCGCTCGGCCGACATCGCACCCGTCTTAGATCCAAGTGGTCAACACGCGTTGACCTGCAAATACGAAGACGGAATGACTCGTCGTCACCACATCCTCCGCAACGTTCTTGCCCGCTACCGCAAGGAAGTTGGGATCGTCGCCCTCGTCGAACATCCGCTCCTCCACCAGGTTCCCGACTCATCTGGGCATTCGGAGTCCCCGTGCTACGAATGGAAATTTACATACCCGCTGCATACGGGCTTCACAGTACCGATATCGCCGTCGACGTTACTGTTGCCCACCCCTCCGCATGCCGCCACATTTCGCCAAGAACGGTTACTGCCGGCGCCGCCGCGACACTCGCAGAGCGCGAGAAACATCGTCATTACGGCACTTACTGCAACCGAAACGATATCCTCCTCTCCCCGTCGGGATTGATATCTATGGCGCCTTGGGCGACGACGGTAAGGCTTTTTTCCGCCGCCTTGCTTATCACGTCTTGGTCCAGATAGATGCTCGCAACGCTTTCAATTGCATCTCCCGCCAGCGCATTCTGGAAGCCGTACAGACACATGCCCCAGGCCTCGCACGGTGGGTACACTCTTGTTACGATGCTCCTACAGAGCTTGCTTTCGGACCCTACTATGTCCGTAGTTCAGAGGGCACTCAGCAAGGTGATCCCCTCGGTCCCTTGCTCTTTGCCCTGGCTCTCCATCCGCTCTTGCTATCGTTACAGGAGAAGTTCTCACCTGCCCTGAACGCTTGGTACGCAGATGACGGTAACATTGTTCTTCCTCGATCCCAAGCCGCTGCTGCCATCCGTTTCATCCAGCTTGAAGGAGGTCCACTAGGGTTCCAGCTCAACCTTGCCAAGACCCAAGTTTACGGCTTCTCCCCTTCCCACTCCCCTTTGGCACTTCCTTGCCCCTTTTCAACCCCCCCTGTTTTTATCGTGCTGGGATCCCCGATTGGCTCGGACGCTTTTGTTTCCCAATTTTCGCAGGCCGCCAAAACGAAGTTGACCGCATCTTCCAATCCCTTCGAGACTTGGATGATGCTCAATTGGCTTTCCACTTACACCGCTTCTGCGCGAACGCCTCCAAGGTCATGCACTTGCTGCGTACGCTTCCCTCCACTCAATCTGCGGTTCTCGCCGCTAGCTTCGATCAGAAGCAGAGGGAAGCGTTCCACCAATTGCAGCTGCCCTGTCCAGAGCGAGCCTGGCTCCAAGCCTCTCTCCCCTTCTCAATGGGCGGTCTAGGTCTCCTGCAAACTTCAGACATTACCGAGGCTGCATACGCAGCATCTGTAATTGATTCTTTTCGACTTATCTCCGACCTGCTTACCCTTTCCCAGGACCGCCACTTGGAAGAGATCCCTCGGTCTGCCATCTCGCTCTTATCCTCCCGCCACCCGCATCTGTCTTCGTCGCTTACAGCTACAGCTCTTTTCGAGCGTTGTTCATCGCCGGTCCCCGGCGAAAGGCTCCAGTCTGCGATCACAACTGAACTCATGCTATCGAAGTCCGATAGCTTGTTCTCGTCCGCGGCAGCCCACGACCGAGCACGGCTCCTCTCCGTGCGCACATCCTCCGCATCGACTGTTTTCTCTTCGCTTCCTCACCCCCACCGCGGTACGTACATGTCCTCTTCCGCCTGGAAAGTCGCTCTGGCTCTACGTCTCGGCATCGCGCTATTCCCTGGATCTACTCGCTGTCCGGTCTGCTCCCGCCGCTCGGCCGACATCGCACCCGTCTTAGATCCAAGTGGTCAACACGCGTTGACCTGCAAATACGAAGACGGAATGACTCGTCGTCACCACATCCTCCGCAACGTTCTTGCCCGCTACCGCAAGGAAGTTGGGATCGTCGCCCTCGTCGAACATCCGCTCCTCCACCAGGTTCCCGACTCATCTGGGCATTCGGAGTCCCCCGTGCTACGAATGGATATTTACATACCCGCTGCATACGGGCTTCACAGTACCGATATCGCCGTCGACGTTACTGTTGCCCACCCCTCCGCATGCCGCCACATTTCGCCAAGAACGGTTACTGCCGGCGCCGCCGCGACACTCGCAGAGCGCGAGAAACATCGTCATTACGGCACTTACTGCAACCGAAACGATATCCTCCTCTCCCCCGTCGGGATTGATATCTATGGCGCCTTGGGCGACGACGGTAAGGCTTTTTTCCGCCGCCTTGCTTCCTTCGCTGCTTCCCGTCGCGGTTCCTCCCTCAACAGGAGCTCCGCGACTTCGTTTCCCGTTTTGCATTTAGTCTCCAAATAATGCAGGCGCGACAAGTTTCTAGCCGCCGCACGCATCCGTAGTTAATTTATAAATACCCTCCGCACGCCTCTGTGCGACATTGTACGACAAATAAAGATCTACCACCACCGCCTTGCTTCCTTCGCTGCTTCCCGTCGCGGTTCCTCCCCTCAACAGGAGCTCCGCGACTTCGTTACCCGTTTTGCATTTAGTCTCCAAATAATGCAGGCGCGACAAGTTTCTACCCGCCGCCCGCATCCGTAGTTAATTTATAAATACCCTCCGCACGCCTCTGTGCGACATTGTACGACAAATAAAGATCTACCACCATTGAGAGAGAGCAGTACAATTCAATACAGTACATCGTAGAGCAGAATCTGAGTCGGATATCGGTGGAAAGTAGAACACTTCTAGCTTTCATCTGACCACCTGCTGTGCTTGCAGCTTTTCGATTCACATACGCCAGTAGTAATTCTAGTTTTCTGCTTCCATTCACAGCTCAAACATGCCCACCGTTTCCTTTCTGTCATCGTCCTTCACTCTGCTCCACCCGCGCTTACATTCCACTCCAACCGCTCTCCTACCGCAAACGTCTCGCCTCCCCACAAAAAACTCCTCCCATCATGTCTTCGAAAATGCTCCACGCCGTCTACCGTGTTGCTTATCTTGCCTCCACTCGCCGCTTCCTCACAGCCTTAGGAATGCATGTTTTACGGGAGAGTGATGTCCCTGCCGAAAATTATACAAATGTCTTCTTTGTATATGGCCCGGAGCAAAAGGGTGATCACTTTTCCTTGGAACCTACCTACAATTGTGGCGTCGGTTCATATGAAATTGGCACCGGCTTTGGCCACTTTGGAGTCGCGGTGCAGGATATCTCTCAAGTCGTAGAGAGAGTTCGTGCAGAAGAATTTAAAGTTCTGAGGGAGGTGGGACCGGTGAAAGGTACGTTGATGTTGTCCCCTGTCTTTTTTGTCTCGCACCATCCGAGAGACATTGCTTTACATATCCCTGACTCTCCCCTTGATATAGTTGCACTTGTGTATACATCTGTCCTCTCGCTATTTCTGCAGGGAGCGCAACTGTCATTGCTTTTGTTGAGGATCATACGGGATATAGATTTGCGCTTATCCAACACTCTCAGCGTGACCCGCTGTGTCAGGTCATGCTGCGTGTCAAGTATCTTGACGCTTCCATCGCCTTTTACGATGCAATGGGTATGCGCTTGTTGCGAAAACTTGATAATCCAGACTACCGTTATACCCTAGCCTTCATGGGTTTCGCGGGGGAGCATGACAGCACTGTCTTGGAATTAACCTACAACTGGGGCGATCATGACTACACTCCTGGTACGGGCTATGCTCAAATTGCCGTCAGTGTTCCAGGTGTTTACGACGCTGCAAAGGGGCTCGAGGAAAACGGTATCGAGCTGGCGAGAAGGACATTCCCGTTGGGGAACAAGGCATTGCGGAGGACGTTGTGCTGCAAGGTGAGGCTGAAAGCGTAGGCCGCAAATTCCGAGTCATTGTGAAGGAGCCTACCATGGGTACTATCCAAACTTTGCATGTGGACAACGCACCATCGAAAAACCGAGTATCGGCCAACAGCAAAATGGGCTCTCGGTCACTACTCCGTGCGCGCGTGGACAAGCAAATCGGAAGTGGTTTTTCACTGGATGCATTTCATGTCGGCAGATAGGCCGTGATAAGCGCGCTGCATGGGCGGTGGAGAAGACTCTGGTGAGGATGCTCAAAAGTTCGAGTAAAGGCCCGGAAGTTCGACGGGAGAAAAGTGTGCCTGTTGAAAGACGCAGTACGGCTCGATGGTATTCGTCTAATCCGGATGCAAGCGTCAGAGGATAACCGTCCGGAGATTTTCACGTCCGGAGACCGTCCACGCCAACGGAAGGAATGTTCCCGCTTGCCCGGACTGTGTTGTCTTTAGCCATTCGTAATACCTCTTGACTTGATCCAGAATGTCCTCTATGAACTCGCCAGAGGACCGTGCAGACTGCCGAATGCAATCTCCTGATGCCAGTTAGGATGGCTTTTCTTCGCCGTTTCTGATCGACGAAAGGATTCTAAGCGGCATGCGAATTGTGGGGCTTTGCAATTTTTGGTTCCTGTACGTAAACAACAGGTTGGAAGTGTTGGCAACAAGTAGAGTCCTGTTCATGATGGATTCGTCCTTGCCTTAGGTTTGATAGCGAGCTCCGTGAAATCCTTCAGCACCTCAGCCATTTCGTTTCCACGTTCGCCACTAGAAGGAAGAACAGCATGAAAATATGCAGGGTCAGTATGTAGAGATTTCGAAAGCACGGCGAAGGCATCTGAAATTGCGTTGGCAGAAAACTAAAGCCCTATACTTACTATCCAACGTAAACAATGCAGTCGGAGTTTGAATACTTGGACAACGCCTGGGATATAACAGTCTCACCACAGCTGAAAGCACCTGGAATGGCAAAAGTTCCTCCCTGGACTGAGGGGAACAATGCGTCGAGAACTCTTTGACGAGTGAGTAGCGGGGCATTGGCACGCATCTTCTCGGAAACCGGACCTGGCTGACGCACAGGCCACTTTTGAATCATGTCGTAGCTCTTCTCAGCACCGTCGAAGGGGATCTTTAGGACAGTCTCTTCAATGGTGTACTATGGAGTTTAGAGGAACAAGACGAAGATGGCAGTCGTTACAAGCGAGGAAAAAAGTCAGATATCCATGCGCGTTAGCATTGCGCAGCACTAAAAACAATATGGGAAGGGTGAAAGTGCTGAAACTTAACCTACCATACCAGGAGGAGCAATTTAGGTGACAGTACCCATCTGATTCAGGGGCACCATGAGCTTATATTCAATGAAGGCAGTCTCGAGAACAGTGCCAAAAATATCACTAGCGCTAACATGGTCACCGATGCCAATTTCTGGGTTGGGAGTGAAGTCCCATTGCTTGGTACGATCGAGGGCAGGGACGGAGACAACCATCGGAATAAACATGTCACCGGTGAATTCGGCGATTTTCTCGCGGGGACGCTGGACACCATTGAAAATGTTTCCCAAGACCCGGACCAAGCTCGACAGAAAGCAGAGCGGCAGTTCTCTCGACAGGGTCACCAACAGTGAGGCCAGATGTCTCCTCGTAAACCTGAGTAGTGGCAGAAGAACCGGCAAGGCGAATGATATCTCCGAGAAGCTTGAGCTTTCCGACAGAGACAAGCTCGTACAAAGCGGCGCCATCCATCTCATCGGCCGTTACGACTGGTCCAGCCACTTGACGGACGACACCCATCTTCATGACAGCATTGGATCCCCCCACGTCCCATGATGAAAAGACTTTGTTAATTGAAAAGAACGTAGATGAGGAGGGATGGGGATAGAAAGTGGATAAAGCGATTAAGCGGAAGGGTTGGCAGAATTGGAAGGTAAGGGCCAGGTGGAGGTGCAGCGAAACGGGTTGAAGTGACGAAGGGCTTCTAACTAGAATCGGACGAAAGAGAGGACGAAGGGGGAAGGGGAGGAAGCAGATGTTCAAGAAAGGCAGAAATTCCAAGCTCCTTACAGTAACGATGGAGGGCGTTACGCAAGACATTGTGGCGACGAGTCTGCCCATCGTCTCCTTTCAGGTGAGGGCATGTTTGCCCAGGGGGATCGAGCAACGAGGCAATGTCGTTGGAACGGCGAGCACATACCGGACATCGATCATGACCAGAGAAAATCGCGCGGCCGAGGCGTAGCGAGACAGCCACTATCCAGGCTTGCGAGGACAGATAGGTGCCGCGGTGAGGGTGCGGTGAAGTTGAAAACGCGGAACAGGAGGACGACTCACGGACGGACATGAGGCGACATCTGTCGTGGTCAGAGGATGAACGAAAGATCCGATTAAACGTCAAACTGTGAAGCTCAGACGAGATAGAAGACTGGAGCCGTTCTCCGGGGACCGGCGTTTGACATCGTTGAAACAGAGAAGAGGGCGACAGGGAAGCCGAAAGATCTGGATAACGGGTAGATAATAGAGAGATCGCGGCCCGAGACGTTTCCTCAAGGTGTAGGTCTCCCGAGAACGAGAGCAGATCTGAGAAACGGCTGAAAACATCAATCATCGAAGCCGCATAAGCGGACTCAGGGATTGAAGAAGCGAGAGGAATGCCGAGACCACCGTAGGAAATAGGAAGGCAGGCTTGCTCCCATTCGGAGTCGGTGGAAGGACCATGAATCTGTGCGAACGCCTCCCGCTGCTTCCGGTCGAAGCTGACGGCCAAAGCCGTAGATTGGTGGGGGGAGAGAGTCCGCCGCAGATAAATAACCTTACAAGCGCTTGCACAGAAACGGTGCAAGTGGTAGGCCATCTGGGCGTCATAGAAGGACTGAAGACAGGAAAAGATGCGATCGACTGCAGCTTGACGGGTGTCGAATGCGGCGCTGACAAGGAATCGTAACCAATGGGAGAGCCGAGAACGGTAAAGCCATCGAGCGTGGAGAGGGGGCAGGGAAGAGTGAGGGGAGAAGGATTATAGGAGAGGCCGTAGACGTGGGTTTTGGTCATATTCAGTGCGAACCCGATGGCTTGTCCCTGACTCTGGAAGAATTGCAAAGCCCGGAGGGCCTGCGAGCGGGGAACGACCAAGTTCCCATCGTCTGCATACCAAGCGTTGAGCGGGGGCCGGAATTGCTCCTGGAACTTGAGAACGAGAGGATGGAGAGCGAGAGCGAAAAGCAGAGTCCCCAACGGATTCCCCTGTTGAGTGCCATCGGCGCTTAGTATGGAGAATGAACCGGATGAGAGAAAAGAGGTATCTGATATGCGCAAATTCGCAGACGAAAAAAATCTAGATGAGGACCATGATTGTATACAGTATCGGAATTGGGAAGATATTTTTACAGTTTTTGAATTTGCAAGATATTTTTAATTTGGGTGAGTGTGGCAAATTCATCGGTTGATTTTTTTCATTTTAGGACACGCTGTCATAGTAGATGTCAGTACAGTTCCAGGTTGTGGGTGATACTACAAGTAGCTCTGAAAGGTCTATATAATGGCCACATCAATTCCCACCCCTGGCCGATGGGTGGCTGGCATGGGTATGGCACCTAGATATTTACCTTGAGAAAATATCTCCTAATAGTCTCTATGGTTCACACGATTACCGTGAATGCATTTTGTGGTTATTAGTATGCTTGTTTGAGACTTTTGGGGTAGCCAAAAGTCTATATAAGCCGAGTAAACTGCTTCCTTTAGTGGAGGTGAAGCAAGTTGGCAGACAACTTCAAGCCAAGTCCGAGTAGTAGGAAGTTGAGAGTCAACTTCAGACCTAAGAAAACGTTTTCTTACGCTAGTCGCAGAGCGTCGGTGGTAGACCCTGCCCTTTTATACTTGCTTGTAGCTTTCTCAACTCTCTTCTATATTCACTCCCTTTTGTTCGTTCAACAATACCACAGTAGCACTTTTGTCGCTCGCAACACCTCCTTCTCAGGGTAATTGGTTCTGAGGATCTCTTCTCTCGCCGATTTACCCATATCAGTATCCCCATGGCAGTAGTGAACCCATCGCGCGATGCCAGGTGCAAAGTCCAGAACGGCATCAACAATGTGTTGTCGAGAAATGCTATTGAAAGCATTGTGAGCATCGACTTGGATCAAAACGTGGTCCTGGAACTTGGTGTTTTGCGTCAGGCGACGGACGGCGTGAACAATGGCCAGGACAGGAAGTCCCTAGGATTGGCACACAGTACTGTACAGTACTGTACAGTAGTAAGTACAATCGCTTAGTAGGGTGTACTGTTGTAGGACCTCAGTGGATTGGAAAATTGTCACTAGGCTTACTGGACTGTTCGCGCTTACAGCATCATGGCTCAGGCCGTAGGCAAGAAGAATACTTTTACTCTTGAGCATCGGCCATCGAGTGACAACGGCATTTTCTGGCTCTCAACACGCAACTTGAAAAGGCCCCAACCTACCCGGGAACTACCTACTCCACGTCATTGTATCCTCTGCAGCAGGCCCCAGCCGCAACTCCAGACTGTCGCAAACTTGCTGGCCCATCTGCGCACGACGCACACGCCACAATCCCGACACGGTCCGCCCCGCTGCCATGACATCCACAAACTGCAGACAAGTCTAGCTCAAATCGGATACGGGCACTGTGCCTGTCATCACAAAAATACCTCGGCTCCAAAGTATAAGGTCCGGACCCGCAAGGACTGTACTCGTTCTCGTACGTCCGCTGCCCTCAGTGTACCGTAGACACAAGGCCAAGGCAGTACGCTCCGTTGCACAAGTCGCAGTTGCAGGCGGGTGAACCCCGCCAGTCTTCGGTCCCGGTCCCACGCCCGATCGCCGACGATCAACCGCCGCGACCCGCACACACAACTGGACGCGCGTCAGATCAGCCACCCTCACCAGGGCATGCTCCGCTCCACGCACAACCCCTGCCCTGCCATGAGGACATCTTTACGACCCACATTCCTGTGTTGTCTCATATCCCTACACGATTCCGATCAACACTGAGTGACTCCCTGTCGGTCGCCATGCATGACGCAGCGTGGGCTTGTGCACACGGACATAATGATGCGGACGAGAAGCTCTCTTAAGTTTTTCTTTTCCCTTCAGTGATGCTTTCCAATACTCCACCTTCCTCAGGTGCTACCGGTGCGAACGTTGAAACGCAAGTCCAATCAACCAGTGACTTAATCAGAGAACGGCTCGAATTGTAGAATGCAGGACAGTTCCAAACCTTATGGCAGAATGCACTTCAACAAGCGACCCCCCGAACAAAACGAACTTTAACGCCCCGGGAACAGAAACAGGCCAACATCCGTCGTGCCACGAGACTCGCCCGCGAAGGAGCATATGGGAAATCTGCACAGGCATTAGGATCTCTAGGGGTGTTACCGGCCACTAAATTGGTGTCTGACGCCCTCCGAGCTAAACATCCTTAATCTCCCCAGGAGGATGAGGAACACTTTGAAGCGCCTTCCGCCCCTCTCCGACATCTCAGCGATCACAAAGGATGAGGTTTTGTGGGCAGTTCGATCTTTCAAACCCGGTTCAGCCCAGGGGGGATCGGGACTTCGCCCTTCTTACTTCAAAGAGCTTCTACGGACACCCACATCTTCCTCGCAGGGGAAATTCTTGGATTCATTAACAGAACTGCTGAACGTCCTGGGTTCCGGAAAAGCTCCTACTGCCCTCGCCCCGTGGATTGCTGGAGCCCCACTCACACCACTTGCGTAGAAAGACATGACTCCGCGCCCCATTGTAGTGGGAGAGACTTTGCGACGGTTAGTTAGTAGCTGCCTTGCTACTCGGATCAATGAGAATGCCGCGACCTACTTCCAGCCTCTTCAGGTTGGTATCGCTACAAAGTCAGGAACAGATGCAGTAGTTCATAGTGTTCGACGCATCGTGAACAAGTTCGGTACACGCTCTGAATATGCGCTCTTGTCGGTCGACCTGAAGAATGCGTTAAACCTGTGCAGCAGTGCTTCCTTTTTTAATGCAGTCCGGAACCTCTTTTCCCAGTTGCTTCCTTGAGTGCTGTATTGCTACAACAACGACCCAGCGTTCCTCTGGACGGGATTCGAGACTTGTGGTCGAGTGTGCACAACTTAGCTGCAAAGTTACGGACTCAAGCTGCATCATCCTGAACATCCTGAATATCCAGGACAACTAACCTGAATTTTCAGGTTAGCAATTTCTACATAATTTTTTGATCTGACAATTCAAGGCTCTTAAGGGCCGCCAGGGAACGCCCTCACGTGACATCATGAAACCATAGTATGCGCCCATGCGCATATGCACGATACTGTTTCTACAGATCAGTATAGATTAGCCTTAGCTTTTTTTATCCATCCGATACCCAAGTATCTATGATGGAACTTTCTTACTGGCCGAACGGGAGATTCTGCGAATCACCCCTCGGACCAGCCCGAGCTCCGGGAGCTCAAGCTCCTGGGGTCAGATCCTCGGGGAATAAAAAGCTTCCAACTGCCGATTGCAGTTGGGGGGACCGCTACAGCGCCATCGCTCGAGCGTGCTACCCGTTCTTGGTTTTTTCCTTCGCCTTTCATCTCCACGGTATTCTATCCTGAATTTACCTTTCTCTACCTTATCCTGAATCCCTTTACTGCGACTACGTAATCTACTCCTCTTTCTATCGATACCTCTCCCCGAGACACGCCAACAAGACTATACGGAGTGCTGTGGGTACTCAGCAAGAAGACCCCCTCAGCGGATTGCTTTTCGCTCTTGTACTCCACCCCATCGCCCTAAAGATCAAAGAGCTATTGTCGGGATCCCCCGACGAGGACACATGGTTAGACACACTGCTCTTGGAGCTTTGGTATCACGACGATGGCTACATTGTAGCCAAACACGAGGATATACTCAAGGTAATCGAGGTTCTGTCTCCTCCCGAGGCCAAACGTCGTGGTCTCTATCCTGGTTGCCTGGAAAACGATGGGATAGATCGGATATACCTTCCAAGAGTAAAACACCCAAACGTCCCCCCTAGAGAGTGGTCTCCATCTAGCAGTCTCGAAATGCAAAGTATGGTGGCCCGCCGCCCCCTCATCGTCGGTTCAGTCCGCATACCCCTGTTATATGCGGCAGGAATACAGTGCTGGTACCTCGGTTTTGAACGCGCCAATCGGCTCCCAAACTTTCATGGAACAGTACTTCCTGGACCATGTGTACTCCCTTGAGCCTTTACTTAACGCTGTCATGGAAATCGAGGACGCGCACGCTTCATTCCAACTACTGCGCCACTGCTTTGGGGTTTGCAAAGTGGGATACCTCTTGCGAGTTGTGCCGCCCTCCTGTACGCGGAAAGGGGCCGAATATTTCGACAGCTTAATCGTGCCTGAAGGTAGCATTTTAGGGAGCGTAGTTCCTTCCCCATTACGGTGTCGGTATACCCTTTTTGAGTCGATTGTAGTTGTCTGGAAAACCATGGGATAGATCGGATATACCTTCCAAGAGTAAAACACCCAAAAGTTTCCCTTTGCTTAATCGAGAGGTGCTGCCGCACTTTAGCGGGTGGAATGCTAGACAACTGAAGAAGAAGAAGACTTTACCAAGCAGGAAAGGGGGGGCTTGCGGTCCTCAAAAGGGGAAAAATCTATCCGAGCCAGGAACGGTTGAGTAGTCGTCGGTTGATCGCGACAGAAGTTCGTTGTTGTACGAGCGAACTGATAATCGTGAACAAGCGATCGCACTCGAAGGCAGGGCTACTGCCTTTATGTAGTGCGATGTACTCAGCAATTCTGGACAGACCTTGTTCGGCCCCGGGACCCGCAGACCCTTATATATCGAAAGCCATCGGGTGGAAGTCGATACGTAGTTCGGCACAGAGGTGGCCATAGCGGAGAGATTTCGCGCGCTCAGATGCAGTAAGGGCAGCGAGGGGCTAGACAACTGTATATTCAAGGAGCTGCAACTGCCCATTAAGGCACTACAGGAGAATAAGCCGACCTTGGGAATCGGCCTCTCCTCCGCGCGAGATGTCGCCGCAGCTTCGTTTCTTGCGTCTGGCGCCGCGACTCAGTAGTTATGCGAGAAGTCTTTGCCGTCCTGTGTTCAAGACCTGACGTAGTACGAGGATGCTACAGCCGTCTTTACCACATGGAGCGCCTCTTGTCGACCTTCGGATCGAATTCCGTTTAGCAATTTCTGCTCATCCAACCCACCATCGCAGAAGAAGCCAACAGATGCAATTCATATGGCTGCGCAAGAGGCCTTGCCGCTCGGAAACATCCGCACCCGCGCCTTCCGCGCTAGCATGTCCCTCCCTGGTGCCAAAGGCTGGGTCTACTGTGCACCTTGCCCTGGATTGAGGACGCACATCAAGAGCAAAGACTTTTCCGTGTGGTTCCAGTACTTTTGTTAAACCCCTTTATTCGCCCCAGGTACTCCTTGCTCCAAAGCAGGATGCCATGAAATGCTGGATTTCTACGGGGACCACTTGCTACATTGTCGCTTTGGCTGCGAGCGGAATACTTGCCATAACAACCAGGTGACTTTACTGGGGAACCACCTTGCAAGAGCCGCCCGACGTCCATTCATCGAGCCTAGTCTACACAACCAAAGCAGGACGAGGCCGGATATCAGGGCGATGGGAGCCGGCGGTGGCACGGATCATTTCGACGTAACCTTTGTCAGCCCGCTCGCTCCCTCCCACGCAAGAGCCAGGGCTTTCAACCCACTCACAAGCCTCAACGCAGCTCACGCAGAGAAGCAGCGGAAATACCAAGGGTTTCTTGCTGAGCTGCCTGGGAGAAACAGGCTGGTTCCTGTTCCCATCTCAACGCTTGGAGGATGGCATCCGGCGGCGTTCTCCGTCGTCAAGGAACTCGCGAGAACCGTTGCCACCCGCGCAATGGAACGGTTTTCGAAGGTTAGAGGTATTCTTTTACAGCGGCACTCCGCTTTGACAGTAACCTTCAATGCCGCTTGTTTGCTGGCTGGCCTCCCTTCCACCTTCTGGTAGATTTCAGTGCCATCCACAGATTTCGACACATTGTAGGTTTCGCAATTGGCTTGACAATGAGACAATATCTACACTCCGGTACAAATTTACTGGATACCAACCCACACATCTACCACAGTAAATTAATCCCCTTTCAAAAGAAAAAGAATTGCACCTAGATACATCCTTGGAAGGCGCCCTATCACAAATACCCCGAAGGCGTCTATGGGAGTCGTCAAGTGGCCGTGCGGGTGAGTTATTACGAGGACAGAAATGGCAACCGGCCGGGCTCTAACGGGTCGTACGGAACTATGAACCTCTGGGTACCTTTGACATCGATGGATTGGTGTGACTTCAACTCTGAAGATGGCGACGGCGTCGATGACGCCGTTCACTAAGCAGAGGAGCTGGGCCTTGCCGAGGCGGTGGTTCAGAAAGTAGCGATGGTTCGTGGCGGTCTATCACCACAGTTGCCACATGCGGAGATCAAAAAGTGATGGATGCCCTTTTTGCTTCAGGTGGATCTCATAATTTTTTCATAACCGCAACCCCTTTTTGAACTATAAAAGAATTCATGTTTGCGAGGTTCAAACATCCTCGGAGAAGTCCGTCCTTGTCGGAAAGGGTACAGTGCTTATTCTATTGGCTGGAGGAATTCATATGAAAGCTTATCAAGCCCATCATTTTCAGTCAAACGTTATCTCTGTTGCAAAATTGACGACATATTTCAGTATTCTCCTCATAGCTGACCCGACGGTGGGGAATTTTAATACCAACTGCTTCACCAAGATAAGAAATCTGGGAAACAGTTAAAGGCATGGAAATTGCGGATTATGGCTTGTGCCTTCTGCAGATACTGTATCCCAAGCGTAAGAAGGCAGCACATACTTCTTTTCTCGACCCTCCGCAGCAGAAGCGTCTGATTTATTTCAAGGAATACACAAAAATATAACTCGGATCGGGAGCTTGCGCTTGAGTGGCACAATCGAATAGGACACCCAAATCTTGGAAGGCATCTCAAGCTTTCGCAAACATTCGACGATGTCGCAAAGTTTTTCCGAAGTACTTTGCAGGGTTTATTTTGTTTCCCGTGCACAATTGGAAAGGTTCAAAGGGGAACCATCTCTGCCAGTTCAAGAGTAACACACTATCTCTCGAATTGGTTCATTTAGAAATAAAACGCAAGATGCCTACACCTTCAAACGGTGACAGTAACTAGGCTGTTGGCTTCATTGATGATAGCACCGCAAAATCCAATGCTTCATCAAGCAACGATTTGATATATTCCTGCCTTACAGTACTACAAGGAAAGATCTGAGGGAATAAAAAATTCAAGCTCTTGAATATACGACTTCGATGGAGCTGGCGAGAATGTGCCGCGGCTCGTGAAGGATTTCCGCCTTCGTAATGTAATTATTCTTGAGCCTTCCCCTCACATCCTCTACAAAGTAAAGGTGTAGCGAAACAACTGATGAAAGAACTAGGAACTCGCGCTCGCGTACTCCTTTTCGGTGCGAAATTGGATATCGCCTTGTGGGCCGAGCGATGAGTCATGAAAATTTTCTCTGCAATCTTCTACCGTCCGATCGTACTGGAGGTGAAATTTCAATCCTTCTTTAGAATAGTAACACAAGAGTCAGTTTCCAAAATCTTCACATCTTTGGGCAACAAGGATTTTTTTCTTTCCCAGTATGACAACCGCCCAAAAAAAGGCTTTCTGCTCCCGCCGCCCATGGTATTTTAGTTGGTTGATAGTGTCAGATTTATTTCGAATCTATCCCTCCGAGTCGAAGAAGTTAGTAACAACACGCTGTCATTATTTTCGATTGTGTGGTACCAAACAGCTTCCTGCTGTCAACACTCTTATTAATGGCATCTAAAGACAGGTTCAGTTGGAATCGGAACAAGAAATATCTAAGTCTGAGTCCGAACACATGTTGACTCAAGCTTTTCAGGTGGTATTTGGAAATCTTCTTTCAGTAGAGTCAGCTCGTTTAAAATTGCGCGTGGAAATCTGAAGGATCTACGTCTGCCTAGATCTTTCAAAGAGGCAATCAAAGACGAAAACTGGCGCGGTGCAATAGACTGCGAATATACTACTTTGAGGAAGAGGTATACTTGGAATTAAGTCCATCGTTCGCATGGAATAAAGGCAATATAATCACATAGGTGTTAGGCTGAAGCCCTTGGACTCTGGTGGAACATATTTCCCTTATCAGGTTCGCTATTGCGTACGCGAACACCTCCAAACCCCAAAATCGACTTCGATCCTGATCACTTATATGCCCCTGTCGCCTACCATGAAGCTATTCCAATATTACTGGCATTGGCTGCCGCAGATGATCTACCATCGAAGGAGGGATATGGATCGCGCGAATTTTTATAAAAGCATTGATCGACAGGTTTCATTTAGCAGCCAAAAGATTCAAGTGGTAGAGAGGAAGAGCCAGGTCCCGTCTGCTAACTAAAAAATCGATGTATAGCTCGAAACAAGCTGGAAAAGTATAAGGGTCACCCTTCGTAACTTCACTACTGCGTTGGGGATTCAAGCAGTCTAAAGTTGACTTCCGAGTGTTCTTCAAAGTTGCCAATACGATTTCGTAATAATCTTTGCTATGCTCGAAGATATGCATTTCTTTCAATTTTACAGCGCTGATGGAATACCTCAAAGAAAGACTGAGGTCAGAATTTTCAATTAAGTTGTATGGTTCAATCAAATCGAACGTTGCATGGGACATGCACCATTCAAATGTGGCATAAAAATAGATCAACGGAGATATGCAGAAGATGTGCTTGCAAAAGAAGGACTGAAAGAAGCTTAATGCTGTTCGGACAGCTCTTCCATCTGACGCATATCTTTTCCCAGCTTATCTCTGTGAACATATTTTATCAAGGAGTGGTCATGCTCGATACTACTCTAAAGTGGGACAGTTGCTATATCGTTCTGTTTGCACAAGGCCTGACATGTCATTCGCCGTAAATTCTCTGGCTACACATGTCCGTTCACCAGCTGCAAGGCGTATGGTTTCGTTGGAGTAGTACTCAGGTACCTTTCCGGAACTCGCAGTTTGGGAATTAAGTATCGCACAGCAACAACTGTGAACAACAAAAGTATGGATTTCGAGTCCTTTGTTGACTCAGATGGGCTGGAAACAAAAGTAATCGAAAGTCAACAACTGGATTCGTTGTCGTTGAATTAGTCTCTAGTAGCGTGCAAAAGTCAGAGGTAGAGTATTGTTGCTTTGTCTTCCGTCGAGGCCAGTATGTAGCATTGTTAACCTGCCTGTGCCAAAGACGTTTATGGATTGGAAGATATTTTTGGAAATTGAGAAAAATTCCCCGTACCGTGACAAGCAAAACTGATGGCGACCTCGATCCACGTGGACAATAACGTGGTGCTTTCAATGGCTATATCGGACAAGATCTCAACAATGAACAAATTGTCGATGTTAAATTCCATCATGTTCGCTATCTCATTTCAAATGGTTTGCTCAAGGTGAAATACATTTCAACTGGAAATCAAGTGGCGAATTTTCTTACAGAGCCAGTCACCAAAGCGGTAATGGACACACTATGGTCGCTCTTGGTTAACTGTAGTCTGCATCTTCAACCCGCTCACATCCCGCAACGCGGTAAAGACTACAAAGCATAGAAGATATGAATCTTTTATCGCAAACCTCCGCACGGAGCAGACTCATGGACATCCCTATATCCACACTCAGGGATTGGCACCCGACGCATACGCAGTGCTACCCAACATGGCGCGGA
Organism: Kappaphycus alvarezii; assembly: GCA_002205965.3. Lineage (NCBI taxonomy): Eukaryota > Rhodophyta > Florideophyceae > Gigartinales > Solieriaceae > Kappaphycus > Kappaphycus alvarezii. Next base: position 104,031 of record NADL03000152.1, read on the forward strand.
AGTGGCTGTTAGGGCAATGGAGACATACGGGACGGTTCGAGTGGTTATAACCAAGAGAAATGCGGCAGCAGCATTGATGTCCAATGCATCATGCCTGCCGGAAGGTTTCGAGCCATTGTTATTCAGGATAGAGTGACTAAGAAACCCCAGTCGCTCGGGCGTAGTCGCTGTTTGAACAAAGCACAGAAATGGGCACACGAACCCAGACGTACCTCTGGGATGCCCCTCTCTCCCTCTTCTGCTTGGAGAGTCGGGAATTTATTCTAAGTATTTTTCTGTTTCAGACGTGCCTGTCGACGTCCCAGAACTGTGCCGCCTCTCTCCTGGGTCAACAGTTGTTTTCGATAGACAAATAAAAAAATAGATTGATTAACACACGTACGTACTGTTATTGCACTTATCCAAAGCTGTGTGAATCTTTGAGGAGGCATGAATGATTTGGCAATCACGTGCACTAACCTAATTGTGTCACCATTAACAGTCCCCATAGCTAATATATGATTGGTTATTTTTGTTTGGATGGTGGCAATAAAGTTTCGCTGTCTTCGTGAGCCTGATTTGCTGATCTCTTCGATGAATTCTTGAAGCAGCTCCGGCACATCTTGTTGCAGAGACTTGATGTCTACTCAGTCCGTTTCGTCCTTATTGAAACCCAGCAATTTGACCTCGACCTCAATCTTGTTGCCAATCCGTCGAATGTCTTCGAAATCTTCTACGACAAGCAACTCTTCTTTCTGATAAGCTAGATTTTCCTTGGCGTTTTCAGATACATTAAAGTCCTTATTTCGGAAAAACTTTAATCTATTTCCGTGAACTAACTCTTTGACACCACTCAAGAGGTCTTCTACCTCAAAAATGTGATGATCTCGGCATTCGACTACACGAAAAGGGCCGTGGCATCTCAGATTTGTCTTGGAGCGGACGTTCATGGCCATGACTCCTTTCAGAACGTAGTCGCCTCTCTCGAAGCCAATAGCTCTGATTTTAGTGCGACGGTTATGAGCATCGACGGAAGATTTGCGTTGCTTGTTTCCATGTCTTACAGCGTTTCGATGGATACCTTCTAGGCTTCTATGGAGCTTCTCGATGTCCATTAGGGCTGCAACGTGCCGCTTTTCGATGTCCGTAACTGCCATTACTTCCTCCTGACTTCGAAAGATGGCGACGAGAGGCGAATCTTGTGGTAAACCCATGAAGACAGTGAGCGGGCATTTCCCATTGAGCTTCCTGGTTGGCCCACTATTCAAGGCCGATTGGATCAGGGGGAGTATGCGAAGCCACGCAGACTGTGGTAGCTGGAATTCAGAGAGAAGTACTCTACAGGTCTTTAGTAGCTCGCGACATACCACTTCAACAGTTCTGTTGCTCCAAGGACAGTAAGGCAGTGTGAAGTGGTGGTTGGCTTTCAGTTTCTGTGCCAAGGACCTGAAGAGTTTGTTCTTGAAGTGGCTGCATTGGTTCGAAGTCCAGGATTTGCACACTCCGAAAGCAGCAAACCAGTCTACGAGAGCTCAACCAGTGGTTTCTGAATCAGCCTCTCTAACACTTCTTAGCCACACGTAACCAAAGAGGTCGTACTTAATGATCAGTGTGTACAGTTTTGCTTCGTCCCCTTTACTCATGTAGCAAAAGTCGAAATGAATGAGTTTGTTGGGTTTGGAGGCGTGGAGCGAATTTCCAAGAGATCTTGGGATGACAATACCGTCCTTTGTTGCGATACAGTCCAGTAGCGGCAACAGGGGCAGCAGGCGAGGAAAGGGCACTACAAACCGGGAGGACATTGACATCCACGGTTGGAGTCGCGGTTGTGACCACGTAACCAACCAAGACGCTGCTTTCCGCCGCAATCGAAGATTTTTTTCGTACTGCACGTGCGTAAGCTGCTCTCGTAGCCAAATGCACCACACTGAAGAACGTTAACATCAATGATCTACTGCAAACCTCAGCGTCTCCCAGTTTCGACCAGTTACTTGCTCTCAAGCTTTGAGATTCTCATGGATTTAGGTGCAAGTTACCGCGAACCTTACGCTTCCACGACAGCGTGAGCTCCATTCGAGCTACAGTTGCGAGTTACTGGTCGGCATCTGTTCAAGCTAGCATCAGTTCAATGCCGGGAGCTGGTCGATCAAATGATTGAAACATTGCTGTAGGCTGCAGGGAAGCGGGTGGCGCGAGTCATTTTCCTTTCGCTACCATTCCCCGGCGAAAGGCTCCAGTCTGCGATCACAACTGAACTCATGCTATCGAAGTCCGATAGCTTGTTCTCGTCCGCGGCAGCCCACGACCGAGCACGGCTCCTCTCCGTGCGCACATCCTCCGCATCGACTGTTTTCTCTTCGCTTCCTCACCCCCACCGCGGTACGTACATGTCCTCTTCCGCCTGGAAAGTCGCTCTGGCTCTACGTCTCGGCATCGCGCTATTCCCTGGATCTACGCGCTGTCCGGTCTGCTCCCGCCGCTCGGCCGACATCGCACCCGTCTTAGATCCAAGTGGTCAACACGCGTTGACCTGCAAATACGAAGACGGAATGACTCGTCGTCACCACATCCTCCGCAACGTTCTTGCCCGCTACCGCAAGGAAGTTGGGATCGTCGCCCTCGTCGAACATCCGCTCCTCCACCAGGTTCCCGACTCATCTGGGCATTCGGAGTCCCCCGTGCTACGAATGGATATTTACATACCCGCTGCATACGGGCTTCACAGTACCGATATCGCCGTCGACGTTACTGTTGCCCACCCCTCCGCATGCCGCCACATTTCGCCAAGAACGGTTACTGCCGGCGCCGCGCGACACTCGCAGAGCGCGAGAAACATCGTCATTACGGCACTTACTGCAACCGAAACGATATCCTCCTCTCCCCCGTCGGGATTGATATCTATGGCGCCTTGGGCGACGACGGTAAGGCTTTTTTCCGCCGCCTTGCTTATCACGTCTTGGTCCAGATAGATGCTCGCAACGCTTTCAATTGCATCTCCCGCCAGCGCATTCTGGAAGCCGTACAGACACATGCCCCAGGCCTCGCACGGTGGGTACACTCTTGTTACGATGCTCCTACAGAGCTTGCTTTCGGACCCTACTATGTCCGTAGTTCAGAGGGCACTCAGCAAGGTGATCCCCTCGGTCCCTTGCTCTTTGCCCTGGCTCTCCATCCGCTCTTGCTATCGTTACAGGAGAAGTTCTCACCTGCCCTGAACGCTTGGTACGCAGATGACGGTAACATTGTTCTTCCTCGATCCCAAGCCGCTGCTGCCATCCGTTTCATCCAGCTTGAAGGAGGTCCACTAGGGTTCCAGCTCAACCTTGCCAAGACCCAAGTTTACGGCTTCTCCCCTTCCCACTCCCCTTTGGCACTTCCTTGCCCCTTTTCAACCCCCCTGTTTTATCGTGCTGGGATCCCCGATTGGCTCGGACGCTTTTGTTTCCCAATTTTTCGCAGGCCGCCAAAACGAAGTTGACCGCATCTTCCAATCCCTTCGAGACTTGGATGATGCTCAATTGGCTTTCCACTTACACCGCTTCTGCGCGAACGCCTCCAAGGTCATGCACTTGCTGCGTACGCTTCCCTCCACTCAATCTGCGGTTCTCGCCGCTAGCTTCGATCAGAAGCAGAGGGAAGCGTTCCACCAATTGCAGCTGCCCTGTCCAGAGCGAGCCTGGCTCCAAGCCTCTCTCCCCTTCTCAATGGGCGGTCTAGGTCTCCTGCAAACTTCAGACATTACCGAGGCTGCATACGCAGCATCTGTAATTGATTCTTTTCGACTTATCTCCGACCTGCTTACCCTTTCCCAGGACCGCCACTTGGAAGAGATCCCTCGGTCTGCCATCTCGCTCTTATCCTCCCGCCACCCGCATCTGTCTTCGTCGCTTACAGCTACGCTCTTTTCGAGCGTTGTTCATCGCCGGTCCCCGGCGAAAGGCTCCAGTCTGCGATCACAACTGAACTCATGCTATCGAAGTCCGATAGCTTGTTCTCGTCCGCGGCAGCCCACGACCGAGCACGGCTCCTCTCCGTGCGCACATCCTCCGCATCGACTGTTTTCTCTTCGCTTCCTCACCCCCACCGCGGTACGTACATGTCCTCTTCCGCCTGGAAAGTCGCTCTGGCTCTACGTCTCGGCATCGCGCTATTCCCTGGATCTACTCGCTGTCCGGTCTGCTCCCGCCGCTCGGCCGACATCGCACCCGTCTTAGATCCAAGTGGTCAACACGCGTTGACCTGCAAATACGAAGACGGAATGACTCGTCGTCACCACATCCTCCGCAACGTTCTTGCCCGCTACTGCAAGGAAGTTGGGATCGTCGCCCTCGTCGAACATCCGCTCCTCCACCAGGTTCCCGACTCATCTGGGCATTCGGAGTCCCCCGTGCTACGAATGGATATTTACATACCCGCTGCATACGGGCTTCACAGTACCGATATCGCCGTCGACGTTACTGTTGCCCACCCCTCCGCATGCCGCCACATTTCGCCAAGAACGGTTACTGCCGGCGCCGCCGCGACACTCGCAGAGCGCGAGAAACATCGTCATTACGGCACTTACTGCAACCGAAACGATATCCTCCTCTCCCCCGTCGGGATTGATATCTATGGCGCCTTGGGCGACGACGGTAAGGCTTTTTTCCGCCGCCTTGCTTCCTTCGCTGCTTCCCGTCGCGGTTCCTCCCCTCAACAGGAGCTCCGCGACTTCGTTTCCCGTTTTGCATTTAGTCTCCAAATAATGCAGGCGCGACAAGTTTCTAGCCGCCGCCGCATCCGTAGTTAATTTATAAATACCCTCCGCACGCCTCTGTGCGACATTGTACGACAAATAAAGATCTACCACCACCGCCTTGCTTCCTTCGCTGCTTCCCGTCGCGGTTCCTCCCCTCAACAGGAGCTCCGCGACTTCGTTACCCGTTTTGCATTTAGTCTCCAAATAATGCAGGCGCGACAAGTTTCTACCCGCCGCCCGCATCCGTAGTTAATTTATAAATACCCTCCGCACGCCTCTGTGCGACATTGTACGACAAATAAAGATCTACCACCATTGAGAGAGAGCAGTACAATTCAATACAGTACATCGTAGAGCAGAATCTGAGTCGGATATCGGTGGAAAGTAGAACACTTCTAGCTTTCATCTGACCACCTGCTGTGCTTGCAGCTTTTCGATTCACATACGCCAGTAGTAATTCTAGTTTTCTGCTTCCATTCACAGCTCAAACATGCCCACCGTTTCCTTTCTGTCATCGTCCTTCACTCTGCTCCACCCGCGCTTACATTCCACTCCAACCGCTCTCCTACCGCAAACGTCTCGCCTCCCCACAAAAAACTCCTCCCATCATGTCTTCGAAAATGCTCCACGCCGTCTACCGTGTTGCTTATCTTGCCTCCACTCGCCGCTTCCTCACAGCCTTAGGAATGCATGTTTTACGGGAGAGTGATGTCCCTGCCGAAAATTATACAAATGTCTTCTTTGTATATGGCCCGGAGCAAAAGGGTGATCACTTTTCCTTGGAACCTACCTACAATTGTGGCGTCGGTTCATATGAAATTGGCACCGGCTTTGGCCACTTTGGAGTCGCGGTGCAGGATATCTCTCAAGTCGTAGAGAGAGTTCGTGCAGAAGAATTTAAAGTTCTGAGGGAGGTGGGACCGGTGAAAGGTACGTTGATGTTGTCCCCCTGTCTTTTTTGTCTCGCACCATCCGAGAGACATTGCTTTACATATCCCTGACTCTCCCCTTGATATAGTTGCACTTGTGTATACATCTGTCCTCTCGCTATTTCTGCAGGGAGCGCAACTGTCATTGCTTTTGTTGAGGATCATACGGGATATAGATTTGCGCTTATCCAACACTCTCAGCGTGACCCGCTGTGTCAGGTCATGCTGCGTGTCAAGTATCTTGACGCTTCCATCGCCTTTTACGATGCAATGGGTATGCGCTTGTTGCGAAAACTTGATAATCCAGACTACCGTTATACCCTAGCCTTCATGGGTTTCGCGGGGGAGCATGACAGCACTGTCTTGGAATTAACCTACAACTGGGGCGATCATGACTACACTCCTGGTACGGGCTATGCTCAAATTGCCGTCAGTGTTCCAGGTGTTTACGACGCTGCAAAGGGGCTCGAGGAAAACGGTATCGAGCTGGCGAGAAGGACATTCCCGTTGGGGAACAAGGCATTGCGGAGGACGTTGTGCTGCAAGGTGAGGCTGAAAGCGTAGGCCGCAAATTCCGAGTCATTGTGAAGGAGCCTACCATGGGTACTATCCAAACTTTGCATGTGGACAACGCACCATCGAAAAACCGAGTATCGGCCAACAGCAAAATGGGCTCTCGGTCACTACTCCGTGCGCGCGTGGACAAGCAAATCGGAAGTGGTTTTTCACTGGATGCATTTCATGTCGGCAGATAGGCCGTGATAAGCGCGCTGCATGGGCGGTGGAGAACTCTGGTGAGGATGCTCAAAAGTTCGAGTAAAGGCCCGGAAGTTCGACGGGAGAAAAGTGTGCCTGTTGAAAGACGCAGTACGGCTCGATGGTATTCGTCTAATCCGGATGCAAGCGTCAGAGGATAACCGTCCGGAGATTTCACGTCCGGAGACCGTCCACGCCAACGGAAGGAATGTTCCCGCTTGCCGGACTGTGTTGTCTTTAGCCATTCGTAATACCTCTTGACTTGATCCAGAATGTCCTCTATGAACTCGCCAGAGGACCGTGCAGACTGCCGAATGCAATCTCCTGATGCCAGTTAGGATGGCTTTTCTTCGCCGTTTCTGATCGACGAAAGGATTCTAAGCGGCATGCGAATTGTGGGGCTTTGCAATTTTTGGTTCCTGTACGTAAACAACAGGTTGGAAGTGTTGGCAACAAGTAGAGTCCTGTTCATGATGGATTCGTCCTTGCCTTAGGTTTGATAGCGAGCTCCGTGAAATCCTTCAGCACCTCAGCCATTTCGTTTCCACGTTCGCCACTAGAAGGAAGAACAGCATGAAAATATGCAGGGTCAGTATGTAGAGATTTCGAAAGCACGGCGAAGGCATCTGAAATTGCGTTGGCAGAAAACTAAAGCCCTATACTTACTATCCAACGTAAAATGCAGTCGGAGTTTGAATACTTGGACAACGCCTGGGATATAACAGTCTCACCACAGCTGAAAGCACCTGGAATGGCAAAAGTTCCTCCCTGGACTGAGGGGAACAATGCGTCGAGAACTCTTTGACGAGTGAGTAGCGGGGCATTGGCACGCATCTTCTCGGAAACCGGACCTGGCTGACGCACAGGCCACTTTTGAATCATGTCGTAGCTCTTCTCAGCACCGTCGAAGGGGATCTTTAGGACAGTCTCTTCAATGGTGTACTATGGAGTTTAGAGGAACAAGACGAAGATGGCAGTCGTTACAAGCGAGGAAAAAAGTCAGATATCCATGCGCGTTAGCATTGCGCAGCACTAAAAACAATATGGGAAGGGTGAAAGTGCTGAAACTTAACCTACCATACCAGGAGGAGCAATTTAGGTGACAGTACCCATCTGATTCAGGGGCACCATGAGCTTATATTCAATGAAGGCAGTCTCGAGAACAGTGCCAAAAATATCACTAGCGCTAACATGGTCACCGATTGCCAATTTCTGGGTTGGGAGTGAAGTCCCATTGCTTGGTACGATCGAGGGCAGGGACGGAGACAACCATCGGAATAAACATGTCACCGGTGAATTCGGCGATTTTCTCGCGGGGACGCTGGACACCATTGAAAATGTTTCCCAAGACCCGGACCAAGCTCGACAGAAAGCAGAGCGGCAGTTCTCTCGACAGGGTCACCAACAGTGAGGCCAGATGTCTCCTCGTAAACCTGAGTAGTGGCAGAAGAACCGCAAGGCGAATGATATCTCCGAGAAGCTTGAGCTTTCCGACAGAGACAAGCTCGTACAAAGCGGCGCCATCCATCTCATCGGCCGTTACGACTGGTCCAGCCACTTGACGGACGACACCCATCTTCATGACAGCATTGGATCCCCCACGTCCCATGATGAAAAGACTTTGTTAATTGAAAAGAACGTAGATGAGGAGGGATGGGGATAGAAAGTGGATAAAGCGATTAAGCGGAAGGGTTGGCAGAATTGGAAGGTAAGGGCCAGGTGGAGGTGCAGCGAAACGGGTTGAAGTGACGAAGGGCTTCTAACTAGAATCGGACGAAAGAGAGGACGAAGGGGGAAGGGGAGGAAGCAGATGTTCAAGAAAGGCAGAAATTCCAAGCTCCTTACAGTAACGATGGAGGGCGTTACGCAAGACATTGTGGCGACGAGTCTGCCCATCGTCTCCTTTCAGGTGAGGGCATGTTTGCCCAGGGGATCGAGCAACGAGGCAATGTCGTTGGAACGGCGAGCACATACCGGACATCGATCATGACCAGAGAAAATCGCGCGGCCGAGGCGTAGCGAGACAGCCACTATCCAGGCTTGCGAGGACAGATAGGTGCCGCGGTGAGGGTGCGGTGAAGTTGAAAACGCGGAACAGGAGGACGACTCACGGACGGACATGAGGCGACATCTGTCGTGGTCAGAGGATGAACGAAAGATCCGATTAAACGTCAAACTGTGAAGCTCAGACGAGATAGAAGACTGGAGCCGTTCTCCGGGGACCGGCGTTTGACATCGTTGAAACAGAGAAGAGGGCGACAGGGAAGCCGAAAGATCTGGATAACGGGTAGATAATAGAGAGATCGCGGCCCGAGACGTTTCCTCAAGGTGTAGGTCTCCGAGAACGAGAGCAGATCTGAGAAACGGCTGAAAACATCAATCATCGAAGCCGCATAAGCGGACTCAGGGATTGAAGAAGCGAGAGGAATGCCGAGACCACCGTAGGAAATAGGAAGGCAGGCTTGCTCCCATTCGGAGTCGGTGGAAGGACCATGAATCTGTGCGAACGCCTCCCGCTGCTTCCGGTCGAAGCTGACGGCCAAAGCCGTAGATTGGTGGGGGGAGAGAGTCCGCCGCAGATAAATAACCTTACAAGCGCTTGCACAGAAACGGTGCAAGTGGTAGGCCATCTGGGCGTCATAGAAGGACTGAAGACAGGAAAAGATGCGATCGACTGCAGCTTGACGGGTGTCGAATGCGGCGCTGACAAGGAATCGTAACCAATGGGAGAGCCGAGAACGGTAAAGCCATCGAGCGTGGAGAGGGGCAGGGAAGAGTGAGGGAGAAGGATTATAGGAGAGGCCGTAGACGTGGGTTTTGGTCATATTCAGTGCGAACCCGATGGCTTGTCCCTGACTCTGGAAGAATTGCAAAGCCCGGAGGGCCTGCGAGCGGGGAACGACCAAGTTCCCATCGTCTGCATACCAAGCGTTGAGCGGGGGCCGGAATTGCTCCTGGAACTTGAGAACGAGAGGATGGAGAGCGAGAGCGAAAAGCAGAGTCCCCAACGGATTCCCCTGTTGAGTGCCATCGGCGCTTAGTATGGAGAATGAACCGGATGAGAGAAAAGAGGTATCTGATATGCGCAAATTCGCAGACGAAAAAAATCTAGATGAGGACCATGATTGTATACAGTATCGGAATTGGGAAGATATTTTTACAGTTTTTGAATTTGCAAGATATTTTTAATTTGGGTGAGTGTGGCAAATTCATCGGTTGATTTTTTTCATTTTAGGACACGCTGTCATAGTAGATGTCAGTACAGTTCCAGGTTGTGGGTGATACTACAAGTAGCTCTGAAAGGTCTATATAATGGCCACATCAATTCCCACCCCTGGCCGATGGGTGGCTGGCATGGGTATGGCACCTAGATATTTACCTTGAGAAAATATCTCCTAATAGTCTCTATGGTTCACACGATTACCGTGAATGCATTTTGTGGTTATTAGTATGCTTGTTTGAGACTTTTGGGGTAGCCAAAAGTCTATATAAGCCGAGTAAACTGCTTCCTTTAGTGGAGGTGAAGCAAGTTGGCAGACAACTTCAAGCCAAGTCCCGAGTAGTAGGAAGTTGAGAGTCAACTTCAGACCTAAGAAAACGTTTTCTTACGCTAGTCGCAGAGCGTCGGTGGTAGACCCTGCCCCTTTTATACTTGCTTGTAGCTTTCTCAACTCTCTTCTATATTCACTCCCTTTTGTTCGTTCAACAATACCACAGTAGCACTTTTGTCGCTCGCAACACCTCCTTCTCAGGGTAATTGGTTCTGAGGATCTCTTCTCTCGCCGATTTACCCATATCAGTATCCCCATGGCAGTAGTGAACCCATCGCGCGATGCCAGGTGCAAAGTCCAGAACGGCATCAACAATGTGTTGTCGAGAAATGCTATTGAAAGCATTGTGAGCATCGACTTGGATCAAAACGTGGTCCTGGAACTTGGTGTTTTGCGTCAGGCGACGGACGGCGTGAACAATGGCCAGGACAGGAAGTCCCTAGGATTGGCACACAGTACTGTACAGTACTGTAGTAAGTAAGTACAATCGCTTAGTAGGGTGTACTGTTTAGGACCTCAGTGGATTGGAAAATTGTCACTAGTGGACTGTTCGCGCTTACAGCATCATGGCCAGGCCGTAGGCAAGAAGAATACTTTTACTCTCGAACATCGGCCTTCGAGTGACAACGGCATTTACTGGCTCTCAACACGCAACTTGAAAAGGCCCCAACCACCCGGGAACTACCTACTCCCGTCAATGTATCCTCTGCAGCAGGCCCCAGCCGCAACTCCAGACTGTCGCAAACTTGCTGGCCCATCTGCGCACGACGCACACGCCACAATCCCGACACGGTCCGCCCCGCTGCCATGAGATCCACAAACTGCAGAAAAGTCTAGCTCAAATCGGATACTGGTACTGTGCCTGTCATCACAAATACCTCGGCTCCAAAGTAAAGGTCCGGATCCGCAAGGACTGTACTCCTTCTCGTACGTCCGCTGCCCTCAGTGTACCGTAGACACAAGGCCAAGGCAGTACGCTCCGTTGCACAAGTCGCAGTTGCAGGCGGGAACCCCGCCAGTCTTCGGTCCCGGTCCCACGCCCGATCGCCGACGATCAACCTCCGCGACCCGCACACACGACTGGACGCGCGTCAGATCAGCAACCCTCACCAGGGCATGCTCCGCTCCACGCACAACCCCTGCCCCGCCATGAGGACATCTTTACGACCCACATTCCTGTGTTGTCTCATATCCCTACACGATTCCGATCAGCACTGAGTGACTCCCTGTCGGTCGCCATGCATGACGCAGCGTGGGCTTGTGCATACGGACATAATGATGCGGAAGAGGAGCTCTCTAAAGTTTTTCTTTTCCCTTCAGTGATGCTTTCCAATACTTCACCTTCCTCAGGTACTACCGGTTCGAACGTCGAAACGCAAGTCCAATCAACCAGTGACTTAATCAGAGAACGGCTCGAATTGTGGAATGCAGGACAGTTCCAAACCTTATGGCAGAACGCACTTCAACAAGCGACCCCCGAACAAAACGAACTTTAACGCCCCGGAACAGAAACAGGCCAACACCGTCGTGCCATGAGACTCGCCCGCGAAGGAGCATATGGGAAAGCTGCACAGGCATTAGGATCTCTAGGGGTGTTACCGGCCACTAAATCGGTGTCTGACGCCCTCCGAGCTAAACATCCTTAATCTCCCCAGGAGGATGAGGAACACTTTGAACGCCTTCCGCCCCCCGATATCTCAGCGATCACAAAGGATGAGGTTTTGGGCAGTTCTCTTTCAAACCCGGTTCAGCCCGGGGGATCGGACTTCGCCCTTCTTACTCGAAGAGCTTCTACGGACACCCACATCTTCCTCGCAGGGGAAATTCTTGGATTCATTAACAGAACTTCTGAACGTCCTGGCTTCCGGAAAAGCTCCTACTGCCCTCGCCCCGTGGATTGCTGGAGCCCCACTCACACCACTTGCGAGAAAGACATGACTCCGCGCCCCATTGCAGTGGGAGAGACTTTGCGACGGTTAGTTAGTAGCTGCCTTGCTACTCGGGTCAATGAGAATGGCCGCGACCTACTTCCAGCCTCTTCAGGTTGGTATCGCTACAAAGTCAGGAACAGATGCAGTAGTTCATAGTGTTCGACGCATCGTGAACAAGTTCGGTACACGCTCTGAATATGCGCTCTTGTCGGTCGACCTGAAGAATGCGTTAAACCTGTGCAGCAGTGCTTCCTTTTTTAATGCAGTCCGGAACCTCTTTTCCCAGTTGCTTCCTTGAGTGCTGTATTGCTACAACAACGACCCAGCGTTCCTCTGGACGGGATTCGAGACTTGTGGTCGAGTGTGCACAACTTAGCTGCAAAGTTACGGACTCAAGCTGCATCATCCTGAACATCCTGAATATCCAGGACAACTAACCTGAATTTTCAGGTTAGCAATTTCTACATAATTTTTTGATCTGACAATTCAAGGCTCTTAAGGGCCGCCAGGGAACGCCCTCACGTGACATCATGAAACCATAGTATGCGCCCATGCGCATATGCACGATACTGTTTCTACAGATCAGTATAGATTAGCCTTAGCTTTTTTTATCCATCCGATACCCAAGTATCTATGATGGAACTTTCTTACTGGCCGAACGGGAGATTCTGCGAATCACCCCTCGGACCAGCCCGAGCTCCGGGAGCTCAAGCTCCTGGGGTCAGATCCTCGGGGAATAAAAAGCTTCCAACTGCCGATTGCAGTTGGGGGACCGCTACAGCGCCATCGCTCGAGCGTGCTACCCGTTCTTTGGTTTTTCCTTCGCCTTTCATCTCCACGGTATTCTATCCTGAATTTACCTTTCTCTACCTTATCCTGAATCCCTTTACTGCGACTACGTAATCTACTCCTCTTTCTATCGATACCTCTCCCGAGACACGCCAACAAGACTATACGGAGTGCTGTGGGTACTCAGCAAGAAGACCCCCTCAGCGGATTGCTTTTCGCTCTTGTACTCCACCCCATCGCCCTAAAGATCAAAGAGCTATTGTCGGGATCCCCCGACGAGGACACATGGTTAGACACACTGCTCTTGGAGCTTTGGTATCACGACGATGGCTACATTGTAGCCAAACACGAGGATATACTCAAGGTAATCGAGGTTCTGTCTCCTCCCGAGGCCAAACGTCGTGGTCTCTATCCTGGTTGCCTGGAAAACGATGGATAGATCGGATATACCTTCCAAGAGTAAAACACCCAAACGTCCCCCTAGAGAGTGGTCTCCATCTAGCAGTCTCGAAATGCAAAGTATGGTGGCCCGCCGCCCCCTCATCGTCGGTTCAGTCCGCATACCCCTGTTATATGCGGCAGGAATACAGTGCTGGTACCTCGGTTTTGAACGCGCCAATCGGCTCCCAAACTTTCATGGAACAGTACTTCCTGGACCATGTGTACTCCCTTGAGCCTTTACTTAACGCTGTCATGGAAATCGAGGACGCGCACGCTTCATTCCAACTACTGCGCCACTGCTTTGGGGTTTGCAAAGTGGGATACCTTGCGAGTTGTGCCGCCCTCCTGTACGCGGAAAGGGGCCGAATATTTCGACAGCTTAATCGTGCCTGAAGGTAGCATTTTAGGGAGCGTAGTTCCTTCCCCATTACGGTGTCGGTATACCCTTTTTGAGTCGATTGTAGTTGTCTGGAAAACCATGGGATAGATCGGATATACCTTCCAAGAGTAAAACACCCAAAAGTTTCCCTTTGCTTAATCGAGAGGTGCTGCCGCACTTTAGCGGGTGGAATGCTAGACAACTGAAGAAGAAGAGACTTTACCAAGCAGGAAAGGGGGGCTTGCGGTCCTCAAAAGGGGAAAAATCTATCCGAGCCAGGAACGGTTGAGTAGTCGTCGGTTGATCGCGACAGAAGTTCGTTGTTGTACGAGCGAACTGATAATCGTGAACAAGCGATCGCACTCGAAGGCAGGGCTACTGCCTTTATGTAGTGCGATGTACTCAGCAATTCTGGACAGACCTTGTTCGGCCCCGGGACCCGCAGACCCTTATATATCGAAAGCCATCGGGTGGAAGTCGATACGTAGTTCGGCACAGAGGTGGCCATAGCGGAGAGATTTCGCGCGCTCAGATGCAGTAAGGGCAGCGAGGGCTAGACAACTGTATATTCAAGGAGCTGCAACTGCCCATTAAGGCACTACAGGAGAATAAGCCGACCTTGGGAATCGGCCTCTCCTCCGCGCGAGATGTCGCCGCAGCTTCGTTTCTTGCGTCTGGCGCCGCGACTCAGTAGTTATGCGAGAAGTCTTTGCCGTCCTGTGTTCAAGACCTGACGTAGTACGAGGATGCTACAGCCGTCTTTACCACATGGAGCGCCTCTTGTCGACCTTCGGATCGAATTCCGTTTAGCAATTTCTGCTCATCCAACCCACCATCGCAGAAGAAGCCAACAGATGCAATTCATATGGCTGCGCAAGAGGCCTTGCCGCTCGGAAACATCCGCACCCGCGCCTTCCGCGCTAGCATGTCCCTCCCTGGTGCCAAAGGCTGGGTCTACTGTGCACCTTGCCCTGGATTGAGGACGCACATCAAGAGCAAAGACTTTTCCGTGTGGTTCCAGTACTTTTGTTAAACCCCTTTATTCGCCCCAGGTACTCCTTGCTCCAAAGCAGGATGCCATGAAATGCTGGATTTCTACGGGGACCACTTGCTACATTGTCGCTTTGGCTGCGAGCGGAATACTTGCCATAACAACCAGGTGACTTTACTGGGGAACCACCTTGCAAGAGCCGCCCGAGTCCATTCATCGAGCCTAGTCTACACAACCAAAGCAGGACGAGGCCGGATATCAGGGCGATGGGAGCCGGCGGTGGCACGGATCATTTCGACGTAACCTTTGTCAGCCCGCTCGCTCCCTCCCACGCAAGAGCCAGGGCTTTCAACCCACTCACAAGCCTCAACGCAGCTCACGCAGAGAAGCAGCGGAAATACCAAGGGTTTCTTGCTGAGCTGCCTGGGAGAAACAGGCTGGTTCCTGTTCCCATCTCAACGCTTGGAGGATGGCATCCGGCGGCGTTCTCCGTCGTCAAGGAACTCGCGAGAACCGTTGCCACCCGCGCAATGGAACGGTTTTCGAAGGTTAGAGGTATTCTTTTACAGCGGCACTCCGCTTTGACAGTAACCTTCAATGCCGCTTGTTTGCTGGCTGGCCTCCCTTCCACCTTCTGGTAGATTTCAGTGCCATCCACAGATTTCGACACATTGTAGGTTTCGCAATTGGCTTGACAATGAGACAATATCTACACTCCGGTACAAATTTACTGGATACCAACCCACACATCTACCACAGTAAATTAATCCCCTTTCAAAAGAAAAAGAATTGCACCTAGATACATCCTTGGAAGGCGCCCCTATCACAAATACCCCCGAAGGCGTCTATGGGCAGTCGTCAAGTGGCCGTGCGGGTGAGTTTATTACGAGGACAGAAATGGCAACCGGCCGGGCTCTAACGGGGTCGTACGGAACTATGAACCTCTGGGTACCTTTGACATCGATGGATTGGTGTAACTTCAACTCTGAAGACGGCGACGGCGTCGATGACGCCGTTCACTAAGCAGAGGAGCTGGGCCTTGCCGAGGCGGTGGTTCAGAAAGTAGCGATGGTTCGTGGCGGTCTATCACCACAGTTGCCACATGCGGAGATCAAAAAGTGATGGATGCCCTTTTTGCTTCAGTGGATCTCATAATTTCTTTCATAACCGCAACCCCTTTTTGAACTATAAAAGAATTCATCTTTGCGAGGTTCAAACATCCTCGGAGAAGTCCGTCCTTGTCGGAAAGGGTACAGTGCTTATTCTATTGGCTGGAGGAATTCATATGAAAGCTTATCAAGCCCGTCATTTTCAGTCAAACGTTATCTCTGTTGCAAAATTGACGACATATTTCAGTTTCTCCTCATAGCTGACCCGACGGTGGGGAATTTTAATACCAACTGCTTCACCAAGATAAGAAATCTGGGAAACAGTTAAAGGCATGGAAATTGCGGATTATGGCTTGTGCCTTCTGCAGATACTGTATCCCAAGCGTAAGAAGGCAGCACATACTTCTTTTCTCGACCCTCCGCAGCAGAAGCGTCTGATTTATTTCAAGGAATACTACAAAAATACAACTCGGATCGGGAGCTTGCGCTTGAGTGGCACAATCGAATAGGACACCCAAATCTTGGAAGGCATCTCAAGCTTTCGCAAACATTCGACGATGTCGCAAAGTTTTTCCGAAGTACTTTGCAGGGTTTATTTTGTTTCCCGTGCACAATTGGAAAGGTTCAAAGAACCATCTCTGCCAGTTCAAGAGTAACACACTATTCTCTCGAATTGGTTCATTTAGAAATAAAACGCAAGATGCCTACACCTTCAAACGGTGACAGTAACTAGGCTGTTGGCTTCATTGATGATAGCACCGCAAAATCCAATGTGTACTTCATCAAGCAACGATTTGATATATTCCTGCCTTACAGTACTACAAGGAAAGATCTGAGGGAATAAAAAATTCAAGCTCTTGAATATACGACTTCGATGGAGCTGGCGAGAATGTGCCGCGGCTCGTGAAGGATTTCCGCCTTCGTAATGTAATTATTCTTGAGCCTTCCCTCCACATCCTCTACAAAGTAAAGGTGTAGCGAAACAACTGATGAAAGAACTAGGAACTCGCGCTCGCGTACTCCTTTTCGGTGCGAAATTGGATATCGCCTTGTGGGCCGAGCGATGAGTCATGAAAATTTTCTCTGCAATCTTCTACCGTCCGATCGTACTGGAGGTGAAATTTCAATCCTTCTTTAGAATAGTAACACAAGAGTCAGTTTCCAAAATCTTCACATCTTTGGGCAACAAGGTTTTTTTTTCTTTCCAGTATGACAACCGCCCAAAAAAAGGCTTTCTGCTCCCGCCGCCCATGGTATTTTAGTTGGTATGATAGACTTTATTTCGAATCTATCCCTCCGAGTCGAAGAAGTTAGTAACAACACGCTGTCATTTTTTCGATTGTGTGGTACCAAACAGCTTCCTGCTGTCAACACTCTTATTAATGGCATCTAAAGACAGGTTCAGTTGGAATCGGAACAAGAAATATCTAAGTCTGAGTCCGAACACATGTTTCAAGCTTTTCAGGTGGTATTTGGAAATCTTTTTTCAGTAGAGTCAGCCCGCTTAAAAATTTTGGGTGGAAATCTGAAGGATCTACGTCTGCCTAGATCTTTCAAGGATGCAATCAAAGACGAAAACTGGCGCGGTGCAATAGACTGCGAATATATTACTTTGAGGAAGAGGTAAACCTGGAAATAAGTCCATCGTTCGCATGAAATAAAGGCAAAATATAATCACATAGGTGTTAGGCTGAAGCCCTTGGACTCTGGTGGAATACATTTTCCTTATCAATTTCGCTGTTGCATACGGAACACCTCCAAACTCCCTCAATCGACTTCGATCCTGATCATTTATATGCCCCAGTCGCCTAACATGAAGCTACTCCAATATTACTGGCTTTGGCTGCCGCACATGATCTAACCATCAAAGGAAGGATATGGGTAGCGCGTATTTTTATAAAAGCATTGATCGACAGGTTTTCATTGAGCAGCCCAAAGATTCAAGTAGTAGAGAGGAAGAGCCAGGTCCCGTCTGCTAACTAAAAAAATCGCTGAATGGTTCGAAACAAGCTGGAAAGGTATTGGGGGCACCCTTCGTAGCTTTACTATTGCGTTTGGGATTCAAGCAGTCCAAAGTTGACTTCCGGGTTTTCTTCAAAGTTGCCAATACGGATTTCATAAAACGCCTTGCTATTGTCGACGATGTGTATTTTTTTGCAATACTACTGCATTGATGAAATACCCCAAAGTAAAACTGAGGTCAGAATTTTCCATTAAGTTGTATGGTTCAATCAAATCGAACGTTGGATGGGAGATGCATCGTTCAAATGAAGGCATAAAAATAGATCAGCGAAGATATGCCGAAAAAGTGCTTGCAAATGAAGGACTGAAAGAAGCTTATGCTGTTTGGACAGCTCATCCATCTGAAGCATATCTTTTCCCAGCTTATCTCGGTGAACAAATTTTATCAAGGAGTGATTATGCTCGATAATACTCTACAGTGGGGCCGTTGCTATATCTTTCTGTTTGCACTAGGCCTGACATGTCATTCACCTTAAAATCTCTGGCTACACATGTTCATTCACTAGCTGCAAGGAATATGGTTTCGTTGAGAGGAGTACTCAGATTTCTTTCCGGAACTCGCAGTTTGTGAATTAAGTATCGCACAGCAACAACTGTGAACAACAAAAATATGGATCTCGAGCCCTCTGTTGACTAAGATAGGGCCGGAAACAAAAGTAATCGAAAGTCAACAACTGGATTCGTTGTCGTGTTGAATGAGTCTCTGGTAGCGTGCAAAAGTAAGAGGCAGAGTATTGTTGATTTGTCTTTCGCCGAGGCCAAAAATGTAGCATTGTTAACCTGCGCCAAAAACATTTATGGATTGGAAGATTAATTTCGGAAATGAGAACAATTCCCCGTACCATGACAATGCAAAAATGATGGCGACCTCGATGTACGTGGACAATAACGTGGCACTTTCAATGGCTACATTGGACAAGATCTCAACAATGAACAAATATGTCGATGTTAAATTCCATCATGTTCGCTATCTCATTTCAAATGGTTTGCTCAAGGTGAAATACATTTCAACTGGAAATCAAGTGGCGAATTTTCTTACAGAGCCAGTCACCAAAGCGGTAATGGACACACTATGGTCGCTCTTGGTTAACTGTAGTCTGCATCTTCAACCCGCTCACATCCCGCAACGCGGTAAAGACTACAAAGCATAGAAGATATGAATCTTTTATCGCAACCTCCGCACGGAGCAGACTCATGGACATCCCTATATCCACACTCAGGGATTGGCACCCGGACGCATACGCAGTGCTACCCAACATGGCGCGGAAAGTGGCTGTTAGGGCAATGGAGACATACGGGACGGTTCGAGTGGTTATAACCAAGAGAAATGCGGCAGCAGCATTGATGTCCAATGCATCATGCCTGCCGGAAGGTTTCGAGCCATTGTTATTCAGGATAGAGTGACTAAGAAACCCCAGTCGCTCGGGCGTAGTCGCTGTTTGAACAAAGCACAGAAATGGGCACACGAACCCAGACGTACCTCTGGGATGCCCCCTCTCTCCCTCTTCTGCTTGGAGAGTCGGGAATTTATTCTAAGTATTTTTCTGTTTCAGACGTGCCTGTCGACGTCCCAGAACTGTGCCGCCTCTCTCCTGGGGTCAACAGTTGTTTTCGATAGACAAATAAATAAAATAGATTGATTAACACACGTACGTACTGTTATTGCACTTATCCAAAGCTGTGTGAATCTTTGAGGAGGCATGAATGATTTGGCAATCACGTGCACTAACCTAATTGTGTCACCATTAACAGTCCCCCATAGCTAATATATGATTGGTTATTTTTGTTGGATGGTGGCAATAAAGTTTCGCTGTCTTCGTGAGCCTGATTTGCTGATCTCTTCGATGAATTCTTGAAGCAGCTCCGGCACATCTTGTTGCAGAGACTTGATGTCTACTCAGTCCGTTTCGTCCTTATTGAAACCCAGCAATTTGACCTCGACCTCAATCTTGTTGCCAATCCGTCGAATGTCTTCGAAATCTTCTACGACAAGCAACTCTTCTTTCTGATAAGCTAGATTTTCCTTGGCGTTTTCAGATACATTAAAGTCCTTATTTCGGAAAAACTTTAATCTATTTCCGTGAACTAACTCTTTGAAACCACTCAGGAGGTCCTCTATCTCGAAAAGGTGATGATCCTGGCATTCGACTACACGAAAAGGGTTGTGGCATCTCAGATTTGTCTTGGAGCTGGCATCTCAGCCATGACTTCTTTCAGAACGTAGTCGCCTCTTTTGAAGTCAATATTTCTGATTCCAGAGCGATGGTTGTGAGCTTTGGCGGCAGATTTGAGTTGCTTGTTTCTATGTCTTAGAGCGTTTCGATGAATGCCTTCCAGGCTTCTATGGAGCTCCTCGATTGTTGTGGAAACTGGGGTTTTGGCGTCTCGGTCCGCCCTGGGGTACTCAGTCCTGAATGCTACGTGCGCAACGCAGCCAAGTCAGGGTGATGTAGGCCAAGGTCTGTCGCAACCCTAACCTCAGTGGAGTTAGGCAAGTGCTATAGAAACCGGACAAGCTTTTCAGTCTGGTTTACCGATGAGACGCTTAGTCTTCAAGGTAGGGGTGGTCGATGCCGAGGCGCGGTCACAGATAAGTACTGTGTCCCGCCGAGGCGTCGTTGAAGGGATTGGCTTCCTTGTTTTTTGATCTACAATACAATCAACTGTAAGCTACAGTTGCACTTGTGACTGTAATTTTGAAGACTTTCTCTCGTAAAAGATCACCCTTTGGATTAACGTCTGACGCAGTAAGCGGTTTGAGTGACTTCTCGTCGCTTTGTCTCACCACATGCTTCTATGGAAGTCCAAGAACCGATATTGTTTCCAGTGGGGTGGATGACGAACTGCTGTACGGGGTGCGACCAGTTGTAGGTACGGAGAAGTATTTTCAGTGCCTCATTGCCCTCGAGTTTCCTCAGTTTGTCTGCTGGATTGTGCTGAGACCGAATCAGCCAAATATTGGATATCAAGGAGTCCACGTATGATTCGCGCGCGGGTGAAATGTCTACCATGAACCTTTTTTTCGTAGTGTAACGAGCCCTAGTGAGTACGTCAAAAGTGAAGTTTACTATCCATCATCATAATGAGCGGAACCTCGTGGGCGAGTATGCGTTCCAGATCGTGCTTGTCAATAAACGCGTTATCGAAGCCATCGACAAAGGCTAAAGTCTCGCCAGCCATGCTAGAGCGAGCGATACGTTGGGACTTATGAGAGGAGAAGTACAGTATTGCACATTTACGGGATTTGTCAGACAGGCACACTATGTATCCAAGCTGTGACTTGAAGTCATGGCGGTCAGCAAAGCTGGAATCCGTGTAGACGACGAGGCAGAGGGAATCTTGGTCCATTTTAGGGGACCGGAGATTGACCTCTGCAGTGTGCTGAAGGTAGAGGACCACGCGGCTAAGGAGGTTGATAGAGGCGGAGGAGAATGACTCGGTAGTAATCTGAGAGGCTATAGATGAGGTGCAAGCGATATCAGGTCTGGTATGTACTGTCCACATCAGTTTTGCGCGCAAGGACCGAAAGGTTTGGAAGTCTGCGTCGCCGGGAAGGGTATTTAGTCGGCGGATATAGTGAACTTGAGACAAACTTCTCATGTTCTTGTCCGATGTGTCGCAAATTAAAGCGGTGTAGACAAACAGTAGAGCATCATCGATTGTGATCTGGAAGCGTTCCATGATTTGTTTGCGGATCTCCCGTTTGTGAGATGCTGGCGATGCTTGGATAACGTCATCGACATATGAACCTGACAGTGCCACGAGTGAGTCTGCACAGCGCCGGAAGAAGAGGGCGAAGTCGCCGGTTGCTTCTTCCATGCGTAGGCTGTGGACGTGGAATTTGGCGAATGTCTCACACCAGTAGTCGCCGCTATCACTGAGTCCTTACAGTGGTTTGATGACTTAGATAAGCTTCCCTGGGAGTAGATCAAATTCTTTGGAGCAGATTAAAACGTCACTTTTTATGCCTGAAGCCGATTGTAAGTATGCTTGACTTCCGTCAAGAGACCAGACATAAAAACACAATATAATTGCGAGGGCTAATGTGAGGCGAACTGAGGAATGCTTGATGTTGGTCGTGTTTTGGACGACTTGGTGCTTTTCTTTATCTCGATGTCCGCCCAAAACAAAACGGGCTTTATACTTCGCCTCTCCTGTCTGGGAATGTTTGATCACGAGAGAGAACCTGGACGGTATTATGTTGGGATTTGCGCCGACATCTTCTGCTAAAACGATGCGAAAGGTACCTTTCTCGACTAGTCCAAGTAGTTCCCTTCGCTTGGCTTCGTCAAACTCGGCGCAGTTCCCACGATGGTCTCCGATAAAGACTATTTCTGAATACAGCACACGGGGGGTTTTTTATCGTCATCAGTAATCATCTCGTCCATAGACTGCAGACGAGTGTGCGGAGCTGGTCGAAGCTGTGCCTTGTTAAAGTCGCGGGGCCGGTTCTTTCTCCGACATGCAGTCAGACTTGTTTTCCGTTAACTGACGCTATTAGATGCGGTCCAGTATACTGCTAGATCCTTTCTCTGTAGAAGTATGCAAAATCACCCGGAATGTACCTGTGGTCTGAGCCGGGGGGCGGGGTAGTACGAAAGCTGCAGTGCACTAATTCGCGGGAGCCCAATCGTTCGTACTCGGCTTGCTCTGTCCGCAAGGCCCTGAATCGTTCCTTTTGCGTGGTAAATTCATTCGTTTCAGTGTTGGTGCCCTAGGGAGGACGCCGAAGACGAAGAGTTGGGGGCAAAGGCCGTCTGGTCCAACGGTGGAGTTAATGGCTTGCAGAGATAGAGCGAGGCAGACGTCGGCTGGTAGCTGGGGTGGTCAGTTCTTGTCTTGCGGTAAACTCTTCGGAGTAGGGGGTGGTGGGTCTCTCCACTGCCCAGTGAGTTATGGCTTTCGGTCCTTGTATGGCTTAGCTCGATATTTGATAGCTCGCTATTGTATTCCCATTCCTTTGACATGAACACATATCCTTGATCGTTGAGCATGCTCTCTGGGAAGTCGATAAGCAATGCGGACCATGCCTTTAGGAAGGCGTTCCATACGCTGGAGGCCTCTAGAGACTTGAGGAATACTGCGTTCTGGAACTTTGTTCCGACATCCACGATATGGAGGACGGGAAGTTGCCTTCTGCCCGGTTTTTCTTCGAGGTACATAATATGTAAGAGTACTTCCTGGTTAAAGCGGATGGCATCGGCAAACTTGATGCGGAACACTAACTGTTTCGTGGAGTACTTCCTGTATGAATCACACGATTTTCGGATTTTTTCTAGGATACGCATGGTTTCAGGTGTGAGCTGGTCCGGCTTGGCACGACAAAGCAAGTTCTACATCTTCCTGGTAGACGGGTGTAGAAAATAACTGTGGAGACGTTCGAGCTGGGGTCGGCTGAAGAAAGCGGGTCTTTCCATGTCCCATTCCCAGTAGAGTAACCCGTGCTTTCGAGTGGTTGGTACACTCCATTGCTCTCGGAAGCACTCGAGTTTGTCGAAGACGGACAGTACTTGAAGGGAGTACTTATGTAATAGGTCCAAACCGATGAATAGTGGGATTTCTTGTGGGACGACGTCGATCCAGAGGTGAAGGATGCTCCGAGGATTGGGTATGACGATGGGGATTTTGCCCAGTGACTTGGAGCGACCGGCTCCGAGACTAAAATGTGAACTGGAAATAGCAAGCTTGAACGGGACCCCCGCTGTAGAGCAGTATGCTCGTGCTTGGTCGACGCTCATGACAGAAATTTGAGCGCCAGTGTCAGTGCGGCACCTTCAAATAGCCCTGGGCTGCTCTTGAATGGAATGGCCTTTTCAGGTATTGCATAGACGCGCTCTCTGCCTGGCGTGGTGTGTGCATATTCGTTTCCATAGTAGAGCTGTGGCTTAAATCCATCGGTTCGGGTCAGGAATGTGGAGGACACAGTAGTAGTTGGCGGGGAGGTCCTCTAGTGTACCGTCGGTGGTCGAAAATCCTGCTCATCGTCGCTTGCTGGAGCGCCGGTAAGGCAATTTTTCAGTGCATCGAAAGATTTCTGTAGGTCAATGGTCGCTTCAGCTTCGGTATACGTTGTGTTTGACTGTCCGAAGTGGTGTACTAGCTTCGAAGGAGTTGCTGTGACCGTCTTAGTTGTCGTAGCCCTGGTATTGGAGGGCGCAATAGGCGAACTATTCATCGTCGTCCTCAGATACGGCCCAGAGTGTCTTGTCGACGGCGTCCTCGCTGTTTCCAATATCTGAGATGAGGGACATCATTACGGAGTTACTTGAGGTTTGGTATCGCTGGGGGCATTCGTATCGCCAGTGGCCTAGTTGTTCGCAACGAAGGCATCGTGTCTTGGCCTTGAGCTCTGCTAGCTGTGCTGGGGACATGGCCTTACGAATCCTATTTTGGGATAGGCACCATGCTGGAGAGGCTAAGGTCGCCGGGGCCGTGTTGTGCGCAGGCATTGCTGCATCCATTGCTTCTAGTTCCGGAGCTATTGGGGCGGCGCACTGGCGCGGCATACCTTTCTCCGAAGAATGTGGCGCCGTAAGAATCGTAGCCGGTCCGGTGACGGCCTTCATAAGATGTGAGTGCGGCGCCTAGCTTCGAATAAAAGGTGTTGTAATCCATCTGTCCAGTTGGCGATGGAGTTAGCCGGTCATGGACGACCTTTTCAGCCCAATCTACCTCTCGGACAACGTCTTCCATGAATTGGCAATAATGGCTGTCACTTTGGTATTCTTGGCAACAGGATGGGACAGTGTTAATGATCCACTCATTTGCGACCTCGAGAGCTGTCATTGACGAGCAGTTCTTCTCCTTCTTTATTCCTTCTATAGTCAGTTTCTTGAGGTACGAGGGTGCTTGGCCTTGGTGCCGGAGAGAGTGGAAGCGCTCCTCTAGCGCCTTGAAGGCTTCGTCCATTGTAGTGTAAATACCTCGGATAGACTTTTAATAGTAGTTTAACGCCAAGTTAGATACTCCGGCCTGCAGAAGGTCGACTTGGTCTTTACGCGGTATGATTTGATCTCGGACTGCATCAACGAACTTGTTTCGAACGCGGTGTAATAGTACCTTGCCAGAGAAGGAGCCGGAGTGCTTGTCGTAATCCTTGAATGCGTTCGTTACGGCTGCCTTGTTCCTTCCTAATGCCTGTTGATCACTCAATTCCGGACGGGCAGGTACAATTTGACGCGCGGCTGCCCTTGTACCGGCGTCTGGGCCTTGATTATGACGGCGGTGATGTTTTGCACGGTGATATGACTCGACATAAGCTTCGGCCTCAGAAACCTGTGTTAGGCGCGTGCTGATAGGAACGGATTTTTTTGTCGCCGTCATCTACAAACCTTTAGTTTACTGTACTACCTCTCCTCGTCCAAATTTGCTTATAGTTCCGGTCATTTCTCGTCCTCCATGGGCCTTGCTTATCATTACCGCGGTCCTCTCCAAATTTGCTTCCATTTTATCTAGATATTTTTATACTGTATCTATCCCTCTGAATCGATCCCCAACCAAGTTCTTTTTCCCTTTTTGATTACCTCCTCCTCCAAATTCGCTTTTTTGAGAAAAAGGGCACAAATAAACTACTACAAAATCCCTTACAGATTTATTTTACCTATTACTAATCTGTAGAACCTGCCCCGGAAGCCTATTGGAACCCCTTTATTCCAAGTTTTAAACGTCCCCTTTCATTTTGCTCATTACCACTCTCCCCTCACTCACCCAAAACACCCTCCGTTACCTTTCATTCCCTAAAACCTACCAAAATGACCAATCTACGCCCCTCGAAAGTCATTTCCAGAAATCACCATCCCCGCTCCCTAAACTCTATTCCCCTACCCTCTTTCGGACTTACTGACCGCGAGGACTACCTGCGCCGGCAAACAAAGAAAAAGGTCATTGAATTCGTGCGTCGCCTCTTTATTGAGGATGAGGAAGAGGTGGTAGGTAAGGGGCGAGAGTGGGACTTCGACGGGGAAGCTGGGGAGCCTTTGAGGAGTAAGAAGCCCCTGAATTGGTCTACGAGGTTAATAAAGAGGATGACGGGGAAGATGTGGATGAAGACGATGAAGAGGAGGAAGAGGAGAAAGTAAAGGAGGAATAGGAGGAAGAGGAGAATGAAGAGGACTAGGACGAGAATGATGAGGGAACAGGGGGCATAGAAAATGTTGGACTGATGAGGCCTGAACTGGAGAGTATGGAACAAGTGATGCCGACGCTGGAACCGGATGGAGATATCCTTAGTAGTTTAGATATATCCCAGGAGTGAAAAGAGAGCTATGAGCCGTTCGCATATATTTGTGGGGACTGATTGGACAGCATGGATATTTTAGAGGAGTTGTTTGGATCTGATTTAAAGAATGGGAAATAAGAGGACCTCATTGATTGTTAGTTTCTTAAGTACCTTTTGTTTAGAGTATATCATCCATACAAATCGTTTCTGTGTATTTCCTGGTTCCTTCTGTAGTTTTTTTTCGGACTTTAGGGGTAGCCAAAAGTCTATATAAGCTTAGTAAACTGCTTCCTGGTGAGGAGGTCAAGCAAGTGGCAGGCAAATTCAGGTCAGGCTCCGAGTAGTAGGAAGTTGAGAGTCAGCTTCACACCCAAGAAAACTTTTCCTAAGCCGGTCGCGGAGCATCAGTGGAAGACCCTGCCTCTTCCATACTGACCTGTAGCGCTTTCAACACTCATACATATACACTCCTTTTTATTCGTTCAACCATACCATGGAAGCACTTTTTTCGCTCGCAACACTTCCTTCTTGCAGTAGTTGGTTCTAAGTATCTCTTTTCCCGACTATTTACCCCTATCAACCTGTGCGGGGTCTTGGTACAATACTCTGGCGATTTTAAAGCTGACCTTGATGTTTCGATCGCGTATCACTTCGATACCAGATTTCTCTAAGATATGTCTTACGACGATGGAGATCCTGTGGTTGCCCAAACATTCTTCAACGTAGATTGTATCTGCAGTTAGGGACTCTTGCAGGTACCCTAGAACGTCTGCCTTTGGTTGCTCAATTGCGTCCTTGAGGATAGCACATAAGCCAAGCACCTTTGGGTCGCCTGTGCTCTCCTCATTTCTCGCGATGTCCTTTTTGAACAGACTGAGGTCTGCTTCGGAGAAAAGTTCCGGCATAGTAAGGATTTAGGTGGAAGTAAAGGTGACGGGAGTAAATTGGTGTTGTGAAAAGGGGGGGCGAGACGGGAGGATAGGGGAAGATTAGAGGTGGCACGAGAAAGATGGAGGAAGATGGGAGGTGACTGGGAGGGAAGGGTGAGGAGTGTTGGGGCCGAGGAAGCTTTTTACCAGTTCCGTATGAACTTGCAGGTGTTGTGGAAACTGGGGGTTTGGCGTCTCGGTCCGCCCTGGGGTACTCAGTCCTGAATGCTACGTGCGCAACGCAGCCAAGTCAGGGTGATGTAGGCCAAGGTCTGTCGCAACCCTAACCTCAGTGGAGTTAGGCAAGTGCTATAGAAACCGGACAAGCTTTTCAGTCTGGTTTACCGATGAGACGCTTAGTCTTCAAGGTAGGGGTGGTCGATGCCGAGGCGCGGTCACAGATAAGTACTGTGTCCCGCCGAGGCGTCGTTGAAGGGATTGGCTTCCTTGTTTTTTGATCTACAATACAATCAACTGTAAGCTACAGTTGCACTTGTGACTGTAATTTTGAAGACTTTCTCTCGTAAAAGATCACCCTTTGGATTAACGTCTGACGCAGTAAGCGGTTTGAGTGACTTCTCGTCGCTTTGTCTCAGCATCGATGTCCATTAGGGCTGCAACGTGCCGCTTGTCGATGTCCGTAACTGCCATTACTTCCTCCTGACTTAGAAAGATTGCAACGAGAGGCGTATTTTGTAGTAAACCCGTGAAGAATGTGAGCGGGCATTTCCCGTTGAGCTTCCTGGGTGGGCCCCTTATTAAGGCCAATTCGATCATGCGGAGTATACTGGGCCATGCAGACTGTACTAGCTGGAATTCAGAGAGAAGTACTCTACAGGTCCTTAGTAGCTCGCGACATACTAATTCGACAGTTCTGTTGCTCCAAGGACAGTAAGGCAGTGTAAAGTGGTGGTTGGCTTTCCGTTTCTGTGCCAAGGACTTCAGGAGTTTGTTCTTGAAGTGGCTGCATTCGTTCGAGGTCTTGGAGTTGCACACTCCGAAAGCAGCAAACCAGTCTACGAGAGCTCCAGCAGTGGTTTCTGAATCAGCCTCTCTAACACTTCTTAGCCACACGTAAGCAAAGAGGTCGTACTTAATGATCAGTGTGTACAGTTTTCCTTCGTCCACTTTACTCATGTAGCAAAAGTCGAAATGAATAAGTCCGTTGGGTTTGGAGACGTGGAGCGAATGTCCAAGAGGTCTTGGGATGAAAATACCGTCCTTTGTTGCGATACAGTGCAGTAGCGGTAACAGGGTGTGACCGTGGAATTCGAGTTACTCAATTCCAGGTTAGGTCGATGGTCAAATTAGAATGCTAGTCTAATTTACAAACCGAATGCTAATTCGAGCGAGTCACTTCGACATTCAGTCATTCGTCTAATTAGAATGCTAGTCTAATTTTTACTCTTGAATGTACGGCAGAATGTCTGCCGTATCTACTATATAACCGGTCGGACACATCACTCCAAAGTAAAAAGCAACGATTCAAGCATTACCAACATCATTTTTCCCCAGCCGCTCATCGGCGTGCACACAGAGGCAGCAGGCGAGGAAAGGGCACTGCAAACTGGGAGGACATTGACATCCACGGTTGGAGTCGCGGTTGTGGCCACGTAACCCAGACGCTGCTTCCCGCCGCAATCGACGACTGTTTTCGTACTGCACGTGCATAAGCTGCTCATGTAGCTAAATGCACTACACTGAAGAATGTTAACCTCAATGATCTACTGCAAACCTCAGCGGCTCCCAGTTTCGACCAGTTACTTGCTCTCAAGCTTTGAGATTCTCATGGCTGTAGGTGCAAGTTACCGTGAACCTTACGCTTCCACGACAGCGTGAGCTCCATTCGAGCTACAGTTGCGAGTTACTAGTCGGTATCTGTTCAAGCTAGCATCAGTTCAATGCCGGGAGCCGGTCGATCAAATGATTGAAAATTTACTGTAGGCTGCAGGGAAGCGGGTGGCGCGAGTCGTTTTCCTTTCGCTACCATTGAGAGGGAGCAGTACAATTCAATACAGTACATCGTAGAGCAGAATCTGAGGCGGATATCGGTGGAAAGTAGAACACTTCTGGCTTTCATGTGACCACCTGCTGTGCTTGCAGCTTTTCGATTCACATACGCCAATAGTAATTCTAGTTTTCTGCTTCCATTCACAGCTCAAACATGCCCACAGTTTCCTTTCTGTCATCGTCCTTCACTCTGCTCCACCCGCGCTTACATTCCCCTCCAACCGCTCTCCTACCGCAAAAGTCTCGCCTCCACACAAAAACTCCTCCCACCATGTCTTCGAAAATGCTCCGTGCTGTCTACCGTGTTGCTGATGTTGCCTCCACTCGCCGCTTCCTCACGGACTTAGGAATGCATGTTTTACGGGAGCGTGATGTCCCTGCCGAAAATTATACAAATGTCTTCTTTGGATACGGCCCTGAGCAAAAGGGTGAGCACTTTTCCTTGGAACCTACCGGACAAATATGGCGTCGGTTCATACGAAATTGGCACTGGCTTTGGCCACTTTGGAGTCGCGGCGCAGGATATCTCTCAAGTCGTAGAGAAAGTTCGTGCAGAAGAATTTAAAGTTCTCACAACAACGAACTTCTGTCGCGATCAACCGACGACTACTCGACCGTTCCTGGCTCGGATAGATTTTTCCCCTTTTGAGGTCCGCTAGCCCCCCCTTTTCTGCTTGGTAAAGTCTTCTTCTTCTTCTTAAAGTTCTGAGGGAGGTGGGACCGGTGAAAGGAACGTTGATGTTGTCCCCCTGTCTTTTTTGTCTCGCACCATCCGACAGACATTGCTTTACATATCCCTGACTCTCCTCTTGATGTCGTTGCATTTGTGTATACATCTGTCCTCTTGCTATTTCTTAAGGGAGCGCAACTGTCATTGCTTTTGTTGAGGATCCTACGGGATATGGATTTGCGCTTACCCAACACTCTCAGCGTGACCCGCTGTGTCAGGTCATGTTGCGTGTCAAGGATCTTGACGCTTCCATCGGCTTATACGATGCAATGAGTATGCGCTTGTTGCGTAAACTTGATAATCCAGACTACCAGTACACCCTAGCCTTCATGGGTTTCGCGGAGGAGCATGACAACACTGCCTTGGAATTAACCTACAACTGGGGCGATCATGACTACACTCCTAGTACGGGCTATGCTTAAATTGCCGTCAGTGTTCCAGGTATAGATCTCTTTATCCCTGGTGCAAATGGCCTCGACCCGAAGGATATCGCTTTGGATTTCACAGTGGCCCATCCACAGGTCACTTCTCGCGTTTCCCAGTGTGCCCTATCTGGCGGCTCAGCTGCCTCAATGGCTGAACGTGCGAAACACACGCACTACCGTCTAGTCTGCCACACGAACGATATACGCCTTCTTCCTGTTGGTATTGATGTGTTCGGTGCCCTTTGGGCCGAGGGTGTGACTTTCTTCCGGCGCCTTTCTACTTTTGCTGCAAGCGCGTCAAGTTCTTACCAGATGTATTCCCGATTAGTTCCTCTCTCATCCCCCTTCGCATGTTGGTTTCTCTGTAATCCCCCTTTGTATGTTCTCCCATATGCTTTTTCCAAATTCCGTAAAGATTACACACACGTTCCAGGTGTTTATGACGCTGCAAAGGGGCTCGAGGAAAACGGTATCGAGCTGGCGAGAAGGAATTTCCCGTCGGGGAACAAGGTATTGCGGAGGACGTTGTGCTGCAAGGTGAGGTTGAAAGCGTAGGCTGCAAATTCCGAGTCATTGTGAAGGAGCCTACCATGGGTATTATCCAAACTTTGAATGTGGAAAACGCACCATCGAAAAACCGAGTATCGGCCAACAGAAAAATGGGCTCTCGGTCACTACTCCGTGCGCGCGTGGACAAGCAAATCGGAAGTGGTTTTTCACTGGATACATTTCATGTCGGCAGTATAGGCCGTGATGAGCGCGCTGCATGGGCGGTGGAGAAGACTCTGGTGAGGATGCTCAAAAGTTCGAGTAAAGGCCCGGAAGTCGACGGGAGAAAAGTGTGCCTGTTGAAAATCGCAGTAGAGGAGGCAGGGTTGGGCGTTTTAGTGCAGAGATTGTTGGAGCCTCCCTTTCAAATGGAAGTTGTTTTTACGCACACGAAAGCGGTGGACGAAAGACGAGTGGCTGAAACAAAGAAGAAGTAAATCGGGTCAGCATTAGATAAGCAGCTCAACCAAAGTCGAATGGCATTAGATGAGAAGTTTGAACGCTTTTTGGGCTGAAGGAAAAGGGGATTAATGAGAGAAAGATTAGCTTCGCAAAGTCAGCTCTGTCAAATGTGTTGGGCGGAGTGGGTTTTTTCTACGGAAGTTCAATTTCACAGAAAGAGCGATCGAATGGAAACTTACAGAAAGATTTCTGCAGGTGTACTAGTCGCCGCGGGGACAGATTGGTAGCCCTGGCTTCATGTTCTTTGAACGGAAGCGGGTGAGTACTCAGCACGGAGCGAGAGCGTAAGGAAAGGCAGTCCCGATGTGATATACGTACTTTGGTAGTTGCACAGGGTCCAGGGCAAGTAGTTTTGATAGGGTCTGCTCTTGTGGCCGCACGGTTCTGGGCTACTGCAGCTGGGATAATGTCAAGACGGTGAAAAATAAAGTTTGAGCAGTTGTTTGATAAGTCATGCTAAAAGACTGGGGTCATTGATTCTTGCTTGTGGAAGACTGGAGTGTGTGGTATTACGAGATCTCTATTTACCGATCAGAGCCAAGGGGAATAGTTGGGTGCTTTGCTCTTGGTAGATATATTCGACTGCATCCAGAAGTACTGAAGACTACGAGACGAGCGAGACGAGCGAGACGAACGAAACGAACGAGACGAACGAGACGAACGAGACGAGCACAATCGACATAAAAGGGTATTCCGACACAGTAATGGGGGCAAAACCACCCTCTCTAAATCTTCCCCTCTCTGAAGGGCCACCTTAAGGCCCTAGGTCAAGAGGCCGCATTGGACATGACGGTTGCTGCAGCATGCATTTGCATCAACACCCCTAAATTCCCTCAAACCCAACGGCATGATATTAGGTATGGCAACGCGGTATTGTGCGGAGTTACTGGGAAAAGCAATGAAACTGGACGGATACATGTCGAACAAGGCACAGTTGGGCATGTGCCACTTTAGGATGAACGCAGAAACGGCGGAACCTTGGCAACTGAAAACGTTGGCGAATTTCGGGTCTTTTCCGATTTCAACTACTGATCACCCTCTCGGTCGAACATTCCGGGCCCTATTTGACCATCTACGTCTCACATATTAGTCTATGTTGGTGACTATCTGATGATTAGGCGACTGGGTACAGCATGAGGTTTCTGTGTCAAGTGGCTGAGGTATTTCCTGAGAAGGTAGACGTTCGTATCGCACGGTCAGTATCAAAGTTCCTTGGAATGGTAATTCAGCGGGAGAGTAATGTAACAATCAGGGTACATCAACTCCACATCGTCGATCGTATGCTCAGTGTATTTGGTGTGAAGCACCGTAAGGATTCTCGCGTACCCATTCGACTCGGTATAGAATCAACCAGTCCTGACAACCCAAACGAAAGGTAGTATGAACCTTTTTTATATGTTCCTCACGGAGAAGTTGTTGGGGCCTTGCTAAACCTAGCAAATACGACTAGGTCTGAAACTGCATATGCGGCCCCCTCCTGCCTTGCTGCATGAAGGATGGGGGGGACGTTTGGGTGTTTTACTCTTGGAAGGTATATCCGATCTACCCCATGGTTTTCCAAAAAACCATAATCGACTCAAAAAGGGTATACCGACAAAGTAATAGGGAAGGAACTACGCTCCCTAAAAAGCTACCTTCAGGCCAGCCATCAAGCAGGCCGCATTGGACATGAGGTCTGCTGCAGCTTGCCTTTGCATCAAAACCCCCGAACCTTTCCGTACATCTCCAATGCCCTCACAGCCACGTTCCTTGCATATAAAAGGCGACAGGCGGCAGGCACCGGCACAATGCCGGAGGAGGCGAAAAGAGATCTGTGGGTCGGACAGACTGATGGGTCTGTCCCAAAGCTCCGAGCAGTAGCGATGCGGTTTTGTATCGACAGGACTTCCATTCACATTTACAGTAGAGAGGGAAATTTTTGCGTTATTTTAATGTAGGGAGATTGTGGTCGGTTGAATCCACGTCTCTGGGACAGTACGGTACAGTGTATCATACAGTGCACAATCCATTCCAGTCGGCATTTGCTCCTTATTCAAAAACTTGAGCAGTCAAAAAATTTGAGCAGAAACGGTACGATTGAGGTAATTTAACTTGGAGAGACAGCCTGTCATCTTTTCGTGTCGTGCAGTCAAGCAGAAGAACTTGTACAAATTCCGCTTTTTTCTGCAGTCTTCGGGTGAGCCTTCCCTCGCTCCAACTAGAGGTTTTTGTATTTTCCTCCGACTGTATCAATCTTTCCGAGTTGACAGACTTGAAGACTTCCCAGAAAATCCTCAACCACAAGCTCACGCTTCCCTGTCTCTGTTATATTCAAAAAGCTCCAGAGTTTCATCTCCTTGTTAGGGATAAATCAGCAGGGGAAGAGATTTTCAGAACCAATTACCTCAAGAAGGAGGTGTTGCAATCGACAAAAAGTGCTATCGTGGTATAGTTGAACGAACCAAAAAGGAGTGGATAGGGAAGACAGTTGAATGGGCTACAAGCAAGTATGGAAGGGGCAGGGTCTACCACCTATGCTTAGTGATTAGCATAAAATAAATTCTTCTTGGGTCTGAAGTTGACTCTCAACTTCCTAGCTGTTTGGGACTGGGCTTGAAGTTTTCTGCTAACTTGCTTGACCTCTCCATGG
The DNA here is from genome assembly GCA_002205965.3 of Kappaphycus alvarezii. NCBI lineage: Eukaryota > Rhodophyta > Florideophyceae > Gigartinales > Solieriaceae > Kappaphycus > Kappaphycus alvarezii. The sequence continues at coordinate 137,595 of NADL03000152.1, forward strand.
GGAAGCAGTTTACTCAGCTATATAGACTTTTAGCTACCCATTAAGTCCGAACAAAACTACAGAAGGTACCAAGAAACGCTCAGAAACAATTTGTGTGGATGACATACTCTAGACAAAAGATACTTACGAAACTAACATTCAATGAGGTCCTCTTATTTCCCATTCTCTAGATCAGATCCAAACAACTCCTCTAAAATATCCATGCTGTCCAAGCAGTCCCCACAAATATCTGCGAATGGCTCACAGCTCTCTATTCCCCCCTGGCAGATATCTAGACTACTAAAGATATCTTCATCCGGTTCCATCGATGGCACAACTTGATCCATACTCTCCATTTCAGGCCCCACCAGTCCAACACTTTCCATGCCCTCTGTTCCCTCCTCCTCCTTTTCCTCCTCCACCTCCTCCTCGTACTCCTCGTCCTCATCTCTCTCCTGAGCCTCGTACACTAGCTCAGGGGCTAACTATTCCTCGAAGGACTCCCCGCTCTCCTCCTCGACTTTCTCAGTCTCATCCTCACTTACCTCCCTCGCCTCTTTTTCTATGAAAAGGCGGCGAACGAACTCGATGATTTGCTTCTTTGTTTGCCGCCGGATGTAGTCGTCGGCATCGGTTGGCCCGTAGGCGGCGAGACGAAGGCCATTGATGGGACGGGAAGGGCGGTTTTTGGAGATAGGGACAGAGGGGCAATTTGACGTCATATTTCTGGAGAAGGGGTGAGCAGGCTGTGTGGGGGAGAGGAGTGATGAGCAAAATGATCGGGGACGTTTAAAACTTGGAATAAAGGGGTCTAAATAGGCTCCCGGGGCAGGTTCTATAGATTAGGAATAGGTAAAGATAAATCTGTAAGGGATTTTGTAGTAGTGCATTTGCGCCTTTTTCTCAAAAAAGCGAATTTGGAGGAGGAGGTAAGCAAAAAGGGAAAAAGAACTTGATTCGGGATCGATTCAGAGGGGTAGATACAGTATAAAAATATCTAGATAAAATGGAAGTAAATTTAGAGGACCGCGGTAATGATAAGCGAGGTTCAGGGAGGACGAGGAAGGACCGGAACTATAAGCAAATTTGGACAAGGAGAGGTAGTACAGTAAACTATAGGCCTGTAGATGACGGCGGCAAAAAAAGCTGGGCCTAACATCCCCCGCACTTAGGTCGAACGTCCTGTCTCGTTCTCAATGCTCTTGTTGTTCTTGTGGGAGTTCTATCCATTCATCAGGGAGAGTATAGGGTTCACTATAAGGATATGGTAGTAGCTCATTTCCAATATGATGAGAGAGCGTGTACCGTGCGATGACCGGCTCATCTCCTTGGTCAAGAGTTTCGTAGATTCGGCGTATGTTTTCATAGTGTTCTCTAATGAGCTCCTCCCGTTTCACTTCTCCAAACCTTCCAAATGTGAGGTAATAAACGTAGTATGCAAACTTTTCTGGCAACGGGTCCAGAAACGGGTATCTGAAGGAGAAAAAAACTCGCAACATAAGGACTGAGTCCTCACGAGTAAGGTGCGCCCCGTGAAGGGTATGGGAGCGCATGCAAATACTAATGGCAAAGAAGGAAATTACTTCTGCTTCTCGAGGGTCCTCTGTCATTTCGCGAAACCGACGTTTTATTGGACGGCAGCCGTCCAATAATTAAGGATGAATAGTTTCCCCCTGGGAGACTAGGCGGTGTTTGAGTTGATCTTCTTGGCGATCTTCCTCGCTGCTCTCGACTCCTTGCCCTCTTTGATGATCCGCCCGGGTCACTTGATGGTCCAGCTCGTATCATCATCACGGTCTCGGGAGGATCTTGGTCTTCAGCTGAGGTTGAGTTTCTGAGCGGAGCAACGTAAGGTTACCATAGAGGATACGGGACCAGTCGATATTCCATATCAGGGGGCAAGCTGTATCCTCTCAGTCGCACAACTTGGTTGTTCTTGAGAAATACGTAAACCGGACGGATAATGTTCAGATATGTTTGCGACAAGTCTCCGATAGCTACCATTCCATACCTTCCTATAGAGTAATGATATATGACTTCCACAAACTCTGGACCTGCTTCCGTGAATCTTCCGTTTGGGAATGAAAATAGAACTCTGATCAATAGTCGGAAATCTTCTTGAGGTAGCAATGGTCCGTTCAACGTACGAAAACATAGGCATATATTAATGTAGAAATGGATGATTACGTGGAGTTCGTAGTAGTCACGCGTAATCGAGATGATCCATTCCCAGGCCCTTTTTCCTCCCATAGGAATCATTCTATAGTTAAAGATGAGTATGCCCCGTGGTTGCGCATAGTCCTGTGTGAGAAGGAATTCTTCAGGCCTCTGATGGTAAGGGACTAGACGACGTGCATGGATGGCCCTCCTTGATCTCTTCCCTGAGCTTGAACAGAGCTTATAGTGCGGGTGTCTTTCCTCCGTGACGATGCAAGGATTCGAGTACTTTGTTTGGAAGGCCGGCCACTTCACAGCCTGTGCATTGCTTTCCGTGCTACAAGTACTTTAGAGCCGACTGAAAAGTTTGGACTGGAGGCTCTTCATCTTATTTCTTGTCTGTGTTAGCGCGCGGTGTGATCTCCAGCCTTCGTGGCCAGTAGTTCGACTTCTCTACTCTCTTCATCGATAATATTTGTTTCCATGTCTCTCTGTAACATTCTAGGAGCCCTTCCGTACATTAGCTCGAATGGTGACCGTCCGCTTCTTCCTCTTCTTCGACGATAGCCGTATAACACTTTTGGTAAGGCATCTTCCCACTGGATTTCATTCTCGACATAGTTTTCGATATTGCTCGTTTGATGGTTCCAACCATCCTCTCCGCTTTCCGTTTGACATAGGAGCGTATGCGAGAACTGTCTTCAGCTGAATCCCTTTTTCTTCCAAGAAACGAAGCAGTGAAGTTGCAGTAAAACAAAGGGCGTTATCTGAGATGATCCTTTTTGGAAGACCAAACGGTTCAATTATTTCTTTTTCGATGAATCTCAGGACCACTCAGCATTGGCCTCCTCAACTGCAACTGCTATTGGCCATCCAGTAAGATGTTCCACCCCTATAAGGAGATATTTGTTTCCGGAAGAGGTTTCCTTGAATGGGCCGGCAAAGTCAATTGAGAAGGTTTCAAAGAAGACGGAAACTGGAAAGCTTAGAGTTGTCTTATACTTTCGTATCGGAGTGAATTTTTGACAGTTGTCGCAGCTTTTCACGAAATTATAGACGTCTTTATGGATACTGGGCCACCAGAATCTCTCCGTAATGAATTTTTGGTTGTTTCGAGATCCCAATGCCCTAACTCATCATGAAAAGCCCTCAATATCTTCATTCTTTCTTTCAAAGGGGCCACTAGTCGAGGACCGGCTTTTGTGTGTCGGAAGAGTTTCCCATTCCACAATGTAAAAGCCTTTTGGTTCCTGCGTACCCAATTTCTGTGTTCAGATCAACCTTTCTCATTTCTAGTCCATCAAGGAATTTAATTAGTCCGTGAATATACTTCGTACTCGTTATTGTCGGCACTTGCACTCGGCAACTCCGACGATGTCTCGGAAGCTTTTTCATTTGGAATCAGTGGATCCCTCAAGCGGGATAGGTAATCGGCAGGCTGATTATTGCGTCCGGGCCTATACACAATTTCAAACCGATATTCTGCGAAAATGTCGAGCCATCGGGCCAAGCGGTGATGTACATCTTTCTTTTGGAATGCTGTCTTAAGTGCCTGGTGATCAGTTATCAAGACAAATTTCTCGAGTGATAAAAGGTAAACGAAACTTTTTCAGTGCGAAGACAACAGCGCGCTTCTTTTCGCAGACTGAGTATCTCTTTTCCGCATCATTCAGAGTGCGACTTGCGAATTGAACAGGGTGTAGTCTTCCGTTTTCATCTTTTTGGGACAAAACGGCACCCAAAGACCGTTCTGAGGCATCTGTCTCCACAACAAATGGTCTCTTGAAATCTGGATACATGAGCACTGGGGGACACATAGCTTATCTTTAAGCTCCTCAAATGCAGTTGCATTTCCTTGTTCCAGTAAAATTTTCCGTTCTTTGTAGTGCTGGCATGTAACGGTGCTGCAGTCTTGGCGAAATCTTTGATAAATCTTCTGTAATATGAGGCCAGTCCTAAGAAGCTTCGAACCTCCGTCTTTGAAGCGGGCCTTGGTGCCAACTTGATTTTTTTCGTTTTCTCTGGATCCACTTTAATTCCCTCTTGATCGACGATATGACCGAGTAATTGGATAGACGTTTTCGCAAAGAAGCATTTGCTTAACTTAATTTTCAGGCTGTACGCATATCTCTCCACCACAGTCTTGACATGCGATATGTGCTGATCCAAGGTTTTTGAGAATATCACCACATCATCGATATAAACTCTTGCAAATGGAAGTCCTTTCAAAACCTCGTTCATCATTCTTTGGAATGTAGCTGGGGCATTCATGAGACCAAAAGGCATCACTTCGAACCTGAATGTACCGGCTTTGCTGGTAAAAGTTGTTTTTCCTTACATTTTTCATCTAATGGAATCTGCCAATAACCAGTGTAAAGATCAATTGAGGTGAAGTATCTCCCGTCCTTCAAGTCCTCGAGGATTTCCTCCATATTTGGAATCGGAAATCGATCGGGTATCATTCTCTGGTTCAGTTGTCGGTAATCGACGCAAAAGCGAAGTTTTCCATCCTTCTTTGGTGCTACACAACTGGAAATGACCATGGGGATGAAACTGGCCGAATAATATCATTTTCCAGCATACTTGTAACATTCTCTGAGATAAATTGGTCATATTTTGGCGGTTGACGTCTAGGCCTGTGGTAAATTGGTTGAGTATCGGTAAGTTCAAATGAGTGAGTGACCGGTACACTTGCTTGTCTTAATCGAACGCTCCATGCAATTACTTCGGAAGATGTTAAATGTCGGATATTTTCATTGAGGCGGGGCTGGAAGGTGCTGTACTTTTCTTGATTTCTGCCATTTGGCGCTGGTCTTCTTCTTGATCCCTCTCCAAATTTTGAAGGACCTCTTCCGGCGTGCTCACATCTTCAGATATGGAATCGATATATTCCTTTTTCCTTGCAATTGTAATCTTCTTTCATGCTCCGAATTCCGTCCTTTGATTCGATATTATCGCAAAAAAAACACATTCAGGTGTCAACCTACCCTAGAATTCCAGTCTTCATCTGTTTCAAACCCAGAATCATAATCATCCCATGCCATGTTCATATCCCCGAGCGTACCCTTCTCCACTTCCGAAAGTGTTAGTTGGTTCGAATCTTCGCTGTCATAGCTAGAAGTGAAATCTTCACTGTCCGTTTCTCTTAAATCTACCGGATGTGTGCTTTTGTCGAAATCCAGGGGCATCTTCACGGTTCTGCCGTCAACATTAACTGAAACGATTTGGTTGCCCAAGTCAATGCAGGTCCCTAGTCTTTCCATGGTAGGGCAGCCAATGATTGCATCGAAAGGGAGATCAGGCATGACAAGAAAGTCTACATCAACTTTAGAGTCCCCAAAGAACACGGAAACCTTGTCAACAGTGCCCATGCATTTTGAGACGGTTCCATCCGCCACAGTTATTCTTCGAGTAGTTGGAATAATTTCAAGACCTAGATCTGTCACCAAAGTTTCTGAAATAAGGTTTGGAACAGCGCCCGAATCGAAAAGAGCTTGGGTTTGCATTCCCAATACTTTGACTGGTACTAGTTTAAGACGTCTTGGTGCTGTCGAGGCCGATTGAAGAAACAGTTTCTTACCCTTAGCGGACTTATTAGACCTGATAATTTTTTTGAGTTCTTTCCTCGCTCCTCTGCGTCGCCCCTCAAAAGTTGACCAAACGTTATCCCAGTTGGGGCTGATGCAAGCTCAGCCACCAAATTGTACTTCTTCACATATTCTAGTACGTCCTTTGGGATACTTAAATTTCTTACTCTTTTTCGTCTTCTTGGCCGAGTGACCCACTCCTGGAACAACTTGATCAGACCTCTTGGTTCGAGGAGGTACAGGTGCTGGGATATGTCCAGCATTCCATAATCTAGCCTAGGTTTTTCGATAAAATGTTCCCTTCCCCATCCCTTTTTGTCACATTGACTTGACTGATTTCTTCAGCGATGGATACGTTACCGGCATCCGTCAACTTGATCCTTCTGTTTTGTAAGATTTTCATCTCTGGTCCTGACTCGCTCCTCGTCCGATAAATTTGCTTTCTGTTGTCTTTAGACCAGCAGTTACTTTCATGATGCCCATATCGACCGCACTTTCCACAACGAGTGTTTCTATGTGGATTATCAGGACACCTATTTGCAAAGTGTCCAGGCTTGTGACAGTAGGAACAGACTTCTGCGGCCTTGGGGCCCCAGACTGGTTCTTCTTAATGGTAAGAGTAAGGCTTTCCAACTGCGAGGTTATCATGTCAAGTCGATTATCGAATCGGGTTTCCAACCTTTCTTCCAAGTTTTTGACATCGCTCCTGACTGATTCCAATGCTGCTGCGCTAGTAGCTGGCCTTTGATAATTCTTTTCAGGATGTACGATAGACATATGTACGGGTTTCCCTCGGCCTCACTCAGTGACTGAAACGTCTCCGAATTTTTGACAAATTCTACTATGGTACCCTTCAGTTCATTAAAAGTGTGAGTGCCCTTGATGAGGAGGAAATCGGAGAGCCGCTTATCCCCCATCGCCGCCTTACGCAACATTCCGTACTTGGCTTGGGCGTTGAACCCGCCTTTTCATAGAGATCACACAAGTATACCAATGAGCTTAAAAATCGTCGAAGTTGAGCCGGGCCTCTATGGCGGTACGAATCACCTCATCTGGTTGTACCTCATTAGCATATTATCTCACAAGCCACTCACATACCTCACCAAAGGTGCGCCCACTCCCATTAAGGGACCACCCGTTAATGAACTTAGCTTTGTATTTGCCTTTTGCGTCACCAGAAAGATAGTCGAAGATACTTGCGGTCTTCTCCTCATCGCTCTTTTCTCGCATTAAGACATTAACATATGTGTAAAAAAACTCTTCAACGTCTTTATTCTTGCCCCATGTGAACGATATACGAGAAGCATTATGATCCATTGCTGCAAAAAAATAAAAATAAATCAAACTGCAAGCGGACCTAATACTTCACAACTCGATTACCATTTATTACTCTTGTGGAGGGTTCAACCCCCTCCACAAGAGTACCAAATGATAAGGATAAATCGGCAGGGGAAGAGATACTCAGAACCAATTACCCCAAGAAGGAGGTGTTGCAAGCGACAAAAGTGCTACCGTGGTATAGTTGAACGAACAAAAAGGAGTGGATAGGGAAGACAGTTGAATGGGCTACAAGTGAGTATGGAAGGGGCGGGGTCTACCACCCATGCTTAGTGACTGGCGTAAAATAAATGTTTCTTGGGTCTTAAGTTGACTCTCAACTTCCTAGCTATTTGGGACTGGGCTTGAATTTGTCTGCCAACTTGCTTTATGATTTCTGTGCAACTTAATTTGTTGACCGCCCCGCTCGGGTATGCTGCCTCGAAAGTACTCCTACCATTTCATGCAAACGGCCGCTTATGTAGAGTTTTCAACACTCACGAATTGTAGCACCTATACAGTACCCATGTGCCATTTCTGCACCGCCACAGTACGATGCAACGCATCCCTCTAAAAATAATTGAAAAAAAATGTAAGTACAGTGACAGCGCAGCCAGGGCAGCATGCCAGCTCAGCCAGCACAGCATTCCAGATAATATCTAGAATTTTCATTATATCAACCTCAAAGCTGCGATGAATGCGGTTCGGCGAAGACTTCACCTTCACTCTCCCGTCTGCAGACCATTGCACTAAGCAGCCCCTCACTTTCGCCACCATGTGGACCCCTGTAGTGTGCTCAGCAGTTATTTAATTTTGCTCACATGAAGCCCTCTCCCGCGAACTCAGCATGAATGTTGACTTTGAATTTTGTCCCCATGGAGCTACCTTCCACGAACTCAGCAGTACCTCACTTCCCCCCCCCATGACTGCGCCTTCTGTTCATTCACCAAGTCTTCACCTCTGCCTCCACGGTTCCCCCCTCCAAGCTTTCAACAATCGTTCACTTTTGCTTCCATATCGTCCCCGTCCACGTATCCCGCAGTCACTCAGTTCCACCCCCATGTCGCCCCGTTTAATGCACTCGGAAGTCCCTCACTTCTGCTGCCATATCGCTACCCTCCTTGGCAGCCCCAGTTCCCACCTTCTTGTATCTTTTCGTTCACTTATACCACTAATTTCTTTTGTGTTCCATTTCTTTGTCAGCTGCCAAGAAAACTACAGTATTCTTACGCTCGCCTAATCCTGACGGAAACCCTCTCTTCAATCCTTTGACCTTGAGTTAGCCTCTGCAAGCATACGAGAACTGCGTCTAGATGTATCTCTTGAACACATGGCCTGCTGGAACGATACAAAAGAGAAGGTCCATACTTCCCAGAAAATACATCACCCTTATTGTATACTTCGTAACACTGAATTTCCAGCTTGTACATAAATCTATCTGTATTTTCGCGGGGCTTGCGTACCTTTCTGACCCAGAATGGCATTGCGTCTGTGCATTTTTGCTCACGAACAGCACCGATCTGGTTCGCTCTGTACTCCAAATCATGACTTGTGACAAACTCCTCCTGCTTACTTTGGGGATGACCTTTACCCCCTGAAGAGTTTCTCGATGACTGTTGTTAATAAGTTTAATGCCCGGTTGGCATATGGAGAAATTTGGGTCGCCTTTAGCAGATCAGTCTTGAAACCCGTTGGCAGAGGAAGAAATTGAGGACGCCTTGAGCGGATTTGTTTTGGAAAGAATATTTTTTGACGGTCAGCGAAAGTTCGATGGGTCGGGGAAGATGATAGGAAAAATTAGTCGGGAGAGAGGATACTCAGAACAAACTACCCCAAGAAGGAGGTGTTGCAAGGGACAAAAGTGCTACCGTGGTATAGTTGAAGGAACAAAAAGGAGTGGATAAGGAAGGCAGCTATAAGGGATACAAGTAAGTATAAAAGGGAAAGGGCCTACTACTGATGCTCTGCGACCAGCGTTGGAAAACTTTTTCTTGGTTCTGAAGCTGACTCTCAACTTCATACTACTCGGGACTTGACTTGAGGTCGTCTGGCAAACTCCTTGACCTCCACAAGTGGAAGCAGTTTACTCAGTTTATATAAACTTTTAGGCTAACCCTAAAGTCTCAAAGAAACATACTAAAAAACCTGAAATGCATCAAATAGAATCGTGTGAACGAGAAAGACTAACAGCATGTACTATCAGGAGACATATCTATGTTTCTTACTTAATATCTTAGTTCTCTACATTATAGCCAAACAGTTCCCCCAAAATATCCATTCCACCCAGGCAGTCCACACAAATATCCACGAACGGCTTAAAATTCTCCATTGCCTCCTTCAAAATATCTAAACCTCTGAAGATGTCCCCATCCGGTTCCAGAGTCGGGACTACCTGGTCCATTTTTTCCGGCCCTTTTCCCACTAATCGAGCACTTTCCACGTCTCCCTCCCCTCATCCTCCTCATCCTCCTCTTCAATCCTCTCTTCATCCTCTTCAGAAGAGTCGAATATCACAATTACCCCATTAGGATCCCCTTCGTTCTCTATAGGAGCCCCCCCACCGTTATACACTAGTGGCTCCCACGGTTCCACCCAGTCCTCTTCTTCATTCTCCCTTTCCTCTTTTCTCTCCTCCTCCTCCTCTGCCTCTTCTGCCTGCTCGAAGCAGTTACGGCGGACCCACTCCCGAACGCGTTTCTGGTCCAACCTTCTACAGTAATCATCATAGTCGGTTGGACCATTCACCATCAGGGTCAGAGCGTTGAGTGGACGACGGCCTCGGGATGACTTGGTGATTGTCAGGGAAGGGCGTAAGTTGGTCATGCTAGGGACCAAAAGAATGGGTAAGCCGATGGAGTAGTTGTCACAAAAATCTGAGTGACTAGTCAGGTTATAAGTAAAAACTTATAATTTGCTTAATTTTTAAGTAGTGTGATGAAAAGAAATATCTACTGACTATAGATAAGGTATCCTTGTTAGGATTTCGTTGTTAATAATTAAACTCTCGAGGAGTATGTCAAAGTTATTTCTTTTAGTGTATTGAAGTAATTTAGATGTGTGCAGTAGTTTTTCCCACCAACGTTGAGCAGCATTTTTCATAACAGAGTCAGCTACTCGTTTACCCAGTTTCCTAGTAATATTATCGCTGAAAATAGAATTCTGAATTTATTTTATTTAAATTTCCTAGTCAACGCCTTTTTGGACCTTGCCTTTTCTATTAGAAATTACTGTAAAGACTTGATAGAAATGATAATTATATACCAACCAGTCAGCAACTCGAAATTCAAAAACAATGTTCAGGACAGGTAATATTTGGACTTTTCATTGATATCCTTCGTCAAAAAAGGTTTTTAAGAAAACAAATATCATGAATAACTGTAATTAATTAAAAATATTAATAGTCTCCTGGAAGCTAGAATATCCGTATAGCTCAAAATATTTCAGTTATTAAAAACTTTATAAGAAAATGATTCTATCTCTTTGTATGAACCTATAAATGGCAATTTTCTATACTATAGTTCTGGCCCTGGGTTCAAATTACAATCGTAATGAGCTTAATATAAATCATAATCTTAAATAAATTATCACGAATTAAAAATATCATGGTAAAATTAGGGTCTTTGACCGATTTACCTAATAATGTTTGTGATATTTTGAAATGTTTTATTCACTAATATATAAAAACAAAGATGCATGGAATCCCCGTAAATAAGTATATAAGTAGGACCATAAATAGGTCATTGTCACAGGTTTTAGTTTTATTATAAAACTTATTTATACATAACTTGAGGTTTCGAACATTCAATCTCAGAGAGTGATATCGCATACGAATTCAGAAAACAAAAACTTCATTTGAAAGTACATGAAATACTTATTATTTGCCCCTCCATATGCTCTGGGAAGTGCAATAACCAAAAATTCAAATATGTCTAGGCAACGTATTCTTTGATCTTGGTTTGGGATCAGTGTTTTGTACACCCTGCTTACTATCATGAGATCAGATTAATCGTTAATACAAATTCAGTTTTCAATATGTATGTTTGTACTCCGGTTATTTTACAGAGTTACCATCCGAAAAACATAGAATACTAGGAAATATATGCAGGTAAGGCATTGTAGTTCATTATCTTGGATTATTCAATTCGATGGGATTGAAAATTGAATTTTTTGATTACTTTAAAGCTTATGTTCCATCCATGGAAATTCTAATGGACTGAAAACCCTATATAGTTTTGAGGAACCAGTATTAAACGAATTGGTAATTTCAAAATCTTATTTCCATGTTTGAGTGGACTTTTTGTACAAAAATAATGTATATATTTTTGCTTTTATTAACTATGTATCCATTTTATGTTCTACTATGTGCCCACTTATACGTGTTAACACATATTTACAGCGAGAGGATTTATTTTCTAAGTATTTGAACTCTCTTTCAAGCTTTAATGTTGTGATATTTATACCTTTTGCCTATTGAAGCACAATTTCTTTCCTGAGAAATTAGGTTTATAAATTGTGGCTTTTCCATTGCGCTAAAAACGGACTGATCCAAAATTTAATAAGTTTTATTTGGTGTTCCACTGCTAACTAGTTCTCAAAATCAAAATGTTTTGGTCGTCTAATTTACTCTTGTTCATAGTTATAGCTTACTCTGGCTAAATTAATTTCTTTCTTTCGAAATATCTGTTGATGTTAAAGCTTAGAAAAGAAGTTAAACTTAAAATTTTGTCGTCCTACTCTTTGTATCCATACTAAAATACATTTTTTGCAGTTGATTCAAATGGGTTAGCTACCTGTCTATCGTCTGTTAGTTATCTTGAATCCGTATAGATTCTAGTTACTTATAGCTGATAAAGCCATACAAAAAGAGATATATAATACTTTATCAAATGGTTACTTTCAGATAAAAGGGTGCAACTGGTTCAATTGTTTGAAAAGTTAATTTCTTTAATAGTTGGTACAATATTACCCTATCCCTGTTTCCTACAAAGATGATAAATTAGGCCCAAATTTTCATTTACTGCTAGCCACGAAAGTGTTTTTTGATTCTCTTTTATTCTTGAATTATTTTAACATATACTCAACGCGAAATATTATTATTTCTTTCATCTTTTTTGAATATTTCACAGCCTATAAGAATTTTATCTATAATACTAAAAAATTCTCTGACGGATATCTAATCTCGGAAAAAAATCCAATAAATATAATGTGTAAATGGGGGGTTAATTTACTGTGGTGGATATGTGGGTTGGTATCCAGTAAATTTGTACTGAAGCGTAGATATCTTATCATTGTCAAGCCAATTGCGAAACCGTACGTTGCGTCGAAAGCTGTGGATGGCACTCCAATCTACCAGAAGGTGGAAGGGAGGCCAGCCAGCGAACAAGCGGCATTGGAGGTTACTGTCAAAGCGGAGTGCCGCTGTAAAAGAATGGCTCTAAACTTCGAAAACCGTTCCATTGCGCGGGTGGCAACGGTTTTCGATTATAAATAAATATAATTAACTAGCCTTTGTTGTTGTATTCCGCTGGTTCACCCTTCCTCTCAAACGTGATATTGTACAGGCTTTACAGCTGAAGAAGAATTTACTGCTTGTATTTTACGCAAAATCAAACAGCTGATAACCTTACAACTACGGTGCCTAGGCACTTTACTATCATCCTTTCCTTGAAGTTGTGAACACAGCGTTTGACCTAATTGTTAGACTTGAAAATGTTACGGGCGAGTTGAAAACTGGGATATTATATCACTTCTTTACCAATCAAAAGGTGCTTGGCCATCCCATGCCACCTGGACCTATTTAGGCCCTACAACTTGTCAGAGTATGTAACTCGCGCCGACTGCAATTCTATAAGTGCTATTTAGGATATATTAAGAGCTGTTTTACAGGAAGTTGTTTGCATCCGCTACTGTTAGACTACATTTCCCTTTAGTTTGTACCTATCTATAGTTCCGTATAAACCCTGGTTTGGAGCAGCCAGCTTCACCCAGGCAGCCTCAACCAAAGTTTCAACAACAGCTCAACCTAGATCTGCTCGTCTACGATTAACAATCCACATTGGTTGTTTCATTAAAAGTAATTATATTGTTAACGGATTTTTCTGAGGCAGAATTCCTTTACTATGCCTTGCTGTACATATAATCGACGATGTTCCAAGTATATTCTGTAGCTTCGCGTTTTCAAATGATTTACTTAGATCAGATTTCATAGGCTGTATTTTCTAGTATTTATTTGCTCCAAGTCCTATTTAAACAAACCTTTACTTTTCTAGTAGCAAAAAGTATATTTTTGAATATCTCTTTTTAAGTTTTCTCACATTCCGTCCCGCTATATCACTACTCGCAAATTCTATGTCAAAACATTATTAATCATATTCAATTTCATTTGAGGAGAGCTGCAGAATCTATTAGAGGAACATGTAAAATTGAAGAGAAATTTTTTACAATTTTGTAAGAGAATATTGAGTTTTTGTTAAAAAACTTGCTTCTTAATCACTCCATTTCATGAAGATTGCTAGCTTACTTTAGATAATTTGACTTATAAGGTATCCTGGCTACTGATTTCGCCTATAGAAAATATAATATCGCAAAATTTCATATTCCTGAATCTTTCCAGTGCCATGTGGGAATCCGTAACAAAAAATCACCAGTCCCTCCTTTGTGTTGAATAAAATGATGGCTGAAAATGTTCTCGCAGAATTAAATCCTAATGTTCATACTTTATACCTCGAAAAGAGAAATACAACTTACATGGATCCGCTAGTTTGGTTAGGAGAAGTGCAATCTTCCGAAGAGATGACCGGGACACAGACTTCAAGTGGAAATGGACAGACTGGAAGCACATGAAGAGCTCCCAGAGGAAATTCTGCGGTCAAATGCGAAACTATTACAGACGTTTTTGCTTCACTAAAGAAGATCTCTACTGCCAGAAACCTCAGCAATGATTATTCCGCTGATATTAAAACCACTTTCCTAGAATTCACCTCCACTTCTTGCACGGCAATTTCGCAAGAACTTACCTTCACATACAAATGCAATCGGTGATTACAGTCGACCTTATTTTTAAATCATTAAAACACCCAAAGTTTTCCCCATGTCGGAAGTTTTTCGAATTTCAAAAGAAAATCGCCAACTACAAAACGTTAGTAGAACTGAATCTCAGCAACACTTTGTCCATTACCGTCAGAAAATATTCTTCAACCACGTCAAGCGGTGGTAATTTATTGTTCATACACCCGCCATGCAAATTTTTTTAGGAAACCAACCAGATACTATTCGATCTAGGGGTATTTTTTCCAAGCTCGTCGGCACATCAAGATGGAAACTTTCGAAAAAGCATCGTGACAAAAAGTTATGGAGCACCTATTTACTGTCATTCTATGTTTTAAGAGTGCATTTTAAGTAGGCATTTACGGGCCCCGAAAATAGTAGTATCCCCAACAGTGAATGTAAATATTAGTTCTAAAAAGAGTTTCACAAACCCTAGCGGTATTTGTAGAAGGCTGGACTTTTACGCTACTTGCAGAAGTACTCTTCGGGGACTGTCTGACAGGAGCTGGCGTAAAACGAGCTGATATACATGCGGTGTATAATTCGGCGGGGAATGAAGGGGTGGTTTACTTTGCCGTCTGACGCTTTTAGCGAAAATGATGTAGGCATTGATATATAACCGAGATCAACAATCTCGAAAAGTTTGTTTAGATCGGCTATCTATTGATACAATTTTTTCATTATTCTTTTCCGATCTACGCATCACTGAACATCCCAATGTTCAACATGTCAGGCGATTGCGGAGAGGAAGGCGAGGACGAAGGAGACTGGTACTTCGACATCCCGGAGGATCCCGCAACACCTTTTGCGAGGGTGGCAGCCACTTGGTCGGACGTCCCGCGGTAGCTTACGGCGCCCGGTGAATCTTTCCTCTACTCGGGACTGGTCTACTTCGCTCTAGAAAGTGACGTCCCTATCCTGCTCCGTGAACCGGAATAAGACCTGAACGGGTTACATGCACAGATCAGGCACCTCGAGCAAAATAATTGGGATAGGTAGATCCAAAGAATAAAAAGTTCCGATTTGAATAAATAAATAAATGCCACAATTGGACTTAGAATGAATAATGAATAGAAACCAAATTTAATGATGGCTGATCGAGGGGAATATTTCGATGGCCCGAAGATGTAAAAAATATTCCTAGCAACCTAGACTACTTATACTCTACACCAGGGTGAACTTGCTACAAAAATCAGGTGGGCGTTCAATAATTTTGGTAGACATAATTCAGGCTCAGCAATAATTATTGCAGTATTTTCCAGGTAAGCAATCATCCGGATAAAAATTGGTTGGTAGCACGAATGTAATAATTATAGCCTATATAATATAAAAACCCAACTGTAGGACATATCGATTATTTCACACTAAATTCAGCATAAAATAGCACCATTGTAAATATATAAAATCATTCCTTGATGATTCACACTATAATTATAAATTGTGGGCCTCAATAAAAAATATTGTTCCGCAATTCAGCATCACTGTAGGACATCGGGATAGAGATTAAAATATTTAGTCAATTTTCACATCATGTGCGTATATAGTTCTATTATAAAGGGTCTTTACATTGGTCTGGTATAATGCGCGTGCATTGAGAATTGGTATTCATACAATAGTATTTGATGCAAAATGATCCTATGCTACATATCATTTAGTAACTTATACCATACAACAGCTCATTTTTCCTTCGCATTATGTCAATATGAGCGAGTGTTCTGCTCAACAATGAGCTATTTAGACAACGTTTCAATGATGGCTACACGATTTACACAAAGTATCCAGGCTTTGAAATGGTTGTACTGTTCTTCGTTCTACATACGATTTACTAAGCTTTACAGTTCTTCGGTCTGTTGTTCTTCAATTTATTGACCTATGGCTAGTCCACTTCTCTAAGATTAATTGTTATAATGTCTACTGTTATCTATACTCTAGGTCTATTACTCTTCTCTTAACTTGGTCCTTTCGTAGATATACTGAATCAAGATCTCTAGTTTTTGGTTTTTTAATATTTCCGGTTTCGTTCGGAAATGTACGATAACGCGGCCGCGGCGATTCCTAAATTTTATTACTGTGACATGAAGTTCCCCGCGAATCAGGAGTTTTGCAGTCGATCGATATTGTGGACCGAAACCATATTACACCTTTATATATGTATGCCCTCGATGTGGAGGAAGGAAAAGGAGCGACATTCCATCCCCTTGACCTCTGCCGTACCTCCCAGCTTCCGGCATTACTTCCATCCTGTCGTCGGATTAAAACCTCCATCCTATGTTTCAAGCTTATTAATGCCCATTTCATTTACAATGCCCCTCATATCCCAAGTTAAGTCGTTTCATCCCCAAAGATGCAGTTGGAGCCCTCTATTGACCTGTTCGGCCAATTACCAGCAGAATGACAGTAATCAAGTCCGCAATTAAGCTCAATAACGTGCATACGGGTTTTTAAGTGTGTATTACACTTTTAGAACTGACCGTACCTTTGCTTTCGTCGAAGGTTAGCATTTTTTTCACCACACTTCTTGTTTAGATAAATGATTTTGGGATGAGCAATTTAGCTGCATTTGAAGCGCGTGCGCATCTGATTTACTGTTAATCCATGCCCAGATGCTGAATAATCTTCTTCGCTGCAGAACTTATTCGTCAGTTCACCTTTTACTCCATTAGAAACTAAAACAGTTGGAATCACCGGAAAAGTCGAATAATAGTCAATCACTGAATTCTAATATTGAAGCAATGAGATTTCCTCTACTGGAACAATGCTTTTCTTTATGATATATGTTATGATAATTGAGAAGAAAGTATTACAACACGTCCTTTAATGTGTATTGTACGATATTCTGGAATATGGGTGGGCATGGTCCATAAAACTTTGACTCTGAGAGCTAGTTCTTTTGAACTATTAAAAAATACCCAACACTTTACGTTGCTCAAAATTAGTGAATTATCGTATGTGGGAGTGAATAATTTGTAGCATACTAAACCTTCCTAGCCGTAGCTACTTACCCGCATCTACTTAAACATCTCCGTCAATAACGGACTTCATAGAATAAAATGCTGTTCAGGACGTAAGTCCGGGTCCTATACTCAGTGCAACCTGCCCGCAACGTTGCCACTGTACGTCTTCATCTAGACTTTACATTACTTCTTACTTTTTATCTCAAACCCTGAGTGGAGCAGCTATCAAATGACTGAGATATATCTAATACTTGTATTCTTACCAGCATATAATATTTATGTAGACACATACTAGTAATCAAGGTATAGATATCAGTGAGTCACACGGACTCAGATCACAGAAATGATACGTCATCCCAGCGCCTGGATAACAATTTTCAGTACACTTATTATTTGTTTTGTGTGACATGGTTGGCTTTTTTTGAAGATAGGGCTTCTCGGTACCCAATGGTGAATTGCGGGAGGGTTTTAGCAGAAATAGAGAGTTGATCGCAGACTTCTTACTTTTTTTGGTTCTATGCGTAACGAGAAGGGCAAGTAAGGTAGAGGAGAGGAAACCAGGATCAAAAATACCCAAAGTGACCGGCAGAAAATGACATCCGAGATCTAAAAAGACAAGCTCTTAATGAATATTCTTTGATTTCGGATATGAAAGGGGAACGTTTTGGGTGTTTTACATTTGAAAGATATTTTTGTTCTATCTACAATTTTCCAGACAACTACAATCGACTCAAAAGGTCAATATAGCATAATAATGGGGCAACATATGACAATTCTGAAATGAACCGACAATTGAGTAGATAACATCTTAAACTTCGCAGAGTAAAATTTGGTTGCTAGCATTGCTTCAGTAGGAATCTAGAAAACGGACGCATCGGCTATCATGAATGTACTTTAATACATTTTGCGGGGCCGAATCAATATATGTTAAGTGGAACACTGTCAATGACATTCAGTTCCCGCGTAAAAGCAGTGTACAGTAGATAACGGCAAGATAAGGCATTATAAATTAAAATATTCCAAAATATAGGACCGAGGAAGCAACAGATTCTCTGAAGCCAGGTTTGCCAAAGAATCCTTCTCGGTCCGAGTACCACAAAAATGCCGATTCTTCGCTAGTGTGCAAAAAATCAAGTACAGATAATATAGAGTATTTGAAAACTAAAGAACCTAAACGCAAAATTGCGGACCCGCACTGTACAGTATCGTTGACGGTGCAAGACAGCCGAAATACCAAAAATAAGGCCTGCCTACTGGTAGATGAACAAAACGGAACAACTCATTTATTAATTATGCTGACAAAAAAAAATTGAAATTAATTTAGTATTACTGGCTATAAAAAGTACAAAAAAGAGGAGAGCCATTTTGGAGAGCGACCTGTGCAATATTTACCATTGCAAGAAAAAAAGAGTTAACACAGTTATTTACGATGGGATAAGAAAGAACTTGGAATGTGAACTGTTTCAGACTTCCTTTCACTGTCTCAAGCTTTGCCCTTATTATCGTAATTACGAACCTCTATATTTTGTTTTGGATTATACACTCGTCCTAGTCATATCTCCTATCCGTAACAACCTTCTCATTGCAGTGTAGAGGGATTTTCAAATGGGCATTAAAATTTTTCCATTTGGCTATCGTCTAGCCGAAAGGGGGCTGAATACTCCAAATATGTTATTCGAATGAATTGTAACTACAATTTCGTATCGCGGAGCCGCCACTCAAACGTTCTAGCTGTAATATATCGAACTAAGCAATTAGGGATCGTTAATCTTGTATGCAGTAGCATAAACAGAAATGAAGTGATTCAAACTGCTTTTCGTCCATTTAGATTTCCCCTTCTACCAGTGTCAGAAGACAAAATAAACTACCCTATAAATCCCTACTTTTCGCCAATTAATGATTACGATACTGGGGGGTAAATGGGGATTAGTTTACTGTGGTAAATATATAGTTTGGTATGCAGTAGATTTGTACCGGATTATCATACTTAATTTACATTTCAATCAGTAGAAAACAAATGTTTTTCAGAGATAAATAAGCGGTTATCACCTAAATGCTTGCCAGAAGACACATATACTTACTGTTTCACCTGGAAAATTTTTTCCGTCCATATTTGTTATGCTGCAACAAACGAAAGATTGTACACTTTTTTAGCCTTTGTAGATCTCACGTTGAATGAAATGAGTAAGAAGACACAAATAAGTTCGATTAATTTTTCGTCTACAAAATCGAGCAGATGACGGGTGATTCAACAAACAGGGAAGCAAAATGCTCATTACAAACTTAATTCAAGAGTAAACGAGGCTTCTTTTAGAAATTATCCTAGCTCCGAAAATCGGGGAGCAGAAATGGAAACCATTCTCTAGTTGATAATTGCCTAAATTTTGTACGGGAAAGTGGAACAACATAATATTCAACCTCGCCGAATTCTCTGTACTAAACTGTACTGCGGTAATTTATTCGAGGTACACTAAATAATTTTAGACTCATTTTACATTGAAAATTTTGTGCAATAGAGCAAAAAAGAGAAAAAAATAAAATTTTCAGTGAAATTACTTTTTGCTGCATTGCTGTCTAAAGTTTCCTTCAAAGACCAATATAGTAAATAAATATTCAAAATGTGAGAGATTCATATGAGCTACCGCTTATGTAAAGTTCTTTTTTGAAAGGTTGGATAAATATCAACCTCAGAACATTTTGTTTATAAACTACGTCCAAATCAAAACTAAACGGACAAATTCTATCATCTAGTATGGAAACACAAAATCGTCCATGCTATATTAAAAAGCGGTTTCTTTTCGAAGCTTGCGACCGGTAAAACCTGATTGTGAGAGTAGGAAAAGATTTTATAGAGAGCTAAGATGCAGAGCAACTAAAACATACTAATTTGCATGAGACAAATCTGGCGAAACCGATATTTTGTTGCTTTTATTGCTGATATGGCACCAATCTGTCTAAAATAAACTCTTCAAAGCATATTATTTCGCTCCCAATTTTTTTGGCAGTCAAAATAGAATCATGCTGATATCATTTTTTCTTCTTCGGTACATTCATACTTTCTGCGCAGAAGATTTTGGTAAGGACGAGCTTTCAAGCAAAATTTCCTGTTTCGAAAATAATATAACGGCCCATAAAATGTCAATTGTCTACCCTCATAGCAAATTAAGTCACTATTCTGGAGATTGAGGCTCCACGAAAAGATCTAGATCCAATGTCTTAGTTAATAGAGTTAAATCTGGTCTTGAAATTCCTGGCCAGTCTCACCAAAAATGTTCATATAACAAGAGAAGATGACACCAAAAGCGTAATACCTTCTCATGGAGGGTTCTGCAAATGCTGGATCAAAATGTGTCCACGCGCTCCAAGCATTTTTCGACTTCACTGTCGATTGGGAAATCTCTATATATACGAAATTGAATTCTTTTTAATTGAATCTGCAAATATGGTCAAAACGTCTAGCATACACATAGGGATAGCCGAAGTGCACCTTGCAAATATTAAAGAACCAAATAGAATCTTTTCCAATAATAATAATTATTTTTATAAAACGAAGATTCTTTATTTTGCTGACAACACTTGGAGAGAAAACAATCTTCCGAAAAGTGTTTCAGAAGCTAAAAGCATTATTCCACGGCATTGGAAAGATTTAGAGAAATTCAGAAACTGAAGTTTTCTCAAATTGAAAATGACAGCGATGAGTCGAAAATTGACGTCGAACTTTGATATAGGAAGGAATTGACATTAGGGTCGAAAACTTTTAAGCTACTATATTTAATATATACATGTAATGAGACATTTGCCGCTCTCCCATGGTTGTCAGATTCGAAGCTTTTTTTCATCCTGGATTTGGATCTAACAACAAACTCCACGTTGTAGTCAATGGCAGTACTCGGAATATTAAATTGGATTTTCCCCTGTTGTTAACTAATTTTTTTATTTCTACAACATTTATTGCTTCTCGTAGAGGAAAGGAAAAAATTCCCAAGGATCATTGAAAAATTGTAGGGTTTGAAATTTCAGTACCCTTGTTTCAATCATTACCGGAAGATCAGTCCATTCTATTGCCAACACATCTGTCCCAGTCAGAGTCGAACCACATGTTGAGCAAGATTCCCTTTGTGGTCTAACAAGTGGGAATTACATTGTCTACGTCTAATTGAAATTCGAATAAGATGAATATGCCGGTTTTATTGAGAAAATTTATTTTCATGATATATGTGATTCAGTTTGTGGAGTGGTATTGAGCTGTCACGATTCCACGGTTGATATTCCCTTTAAGGGTCGCAGTAAGACTTAACATTGCATTAACTAGACACAGTGGTCGAAAGAGACAAGGGACACCTGCAGTATAATGGGTATTGCCCCCTTGAATTTCGGTACGCACACCGTAAGTCCAAGGAGACAAGGGACACCAGTGCCTAAAGGAAAACAGAGGAGAGGAAAGCAACATATGTGGGTGGTTGTTCCGGTAGCGGGGCTTTGATGGTCGTTGTTGGGGTTGGTGCATTTTGGAATGGTGGTTTTGTTGGTGGGGCTTTTTTT
Source organism: Kappaphycus alvarezii (assembly GCA_002205965.3). NCBI lineage: Eukaryota > Rhodophyta > Florideophyceae > Gigartinales > Solieriaceae > Kappaphycus > Kappaphycus alvarezii. The sequence goes on from NADL03000152.1 coordinate 159,178, forward strand.
GATCATTGTTGCTATTGTGGCCGGTCGAGGCTCACACTCCAGTCGACCAGCCTTCATATAGAGATTTGCAAGTTTCTAAAACGCACAAATTGGTACTAAATTCCTAGCAAAATATAAAAAGTAGCCCCTTGACCCCCATATTTGCCTATTTTGAGGCTCCATTGATGTACTGTTGTGCAGTGCACGCAATATGTGGCTCAGAGCCATGCGCAGTACTGTATATGGCTATCGTATCCCAAATTTGTGGCCACGTTCAGTACTTAACAATGCTCTCGTGATCATAAGTGGTGGCCACAGGACACCGACCACTATGAGCCACATAACACTTTCTTTTGCTATCGCACACTCTGCTTTAAATTCTATGTACCTGCTTTCTTTGCATACTAGCGAAGGCATTTTTTGGGTACAAGGACCGATACGGATTTTTGGAGACCTTGAAACCAGAGGATCTAGACTTACGGTGAAATATATTTCGGAATAATTTAATGCATAATACCCTATATTCTCATTATCAACTGTTCAAGTTTTTCGACACATTTAAAAGATTCCTCCCCACTTTAACCCGCTCTTGCGGAGAAATTGAACGGTTTTGACAGCGTTCTTACGCCACGTGGGATGCTCGAGTCCCTTAAAATATACTTTAGTACATTCACGATAAATAATGTGTTACTTTTACTGTTTCCCCATACGTAGCTAACAGGCACACCACACTGCTGACATAACTGACTCTGCTGATACAGTAGAGAAAAGAAACTGGGACCTTTACTTAGTTTTTTTATATTTCAATGCGCTCTCCAAGCAGAGACCCAAAAGTTTGTTCCAGAAGAACAACGAAAAGGACCATGTAGTGATTGAGGATGCACGCATCGGTGCATTGGCTGGCTACAATGCCAAAATATACCCAAACAGTACAGAGTTAAAATGCGATTATCAGAGACTCTAGAGAAGAGCGATTACTTCCTGGCGCGAGTTGGAATTGCTGTCGTCCGTTATTTTTGGCCCAGAGGATTTGCGTGTGATGATTTTATATACCATGCACGCTATCGCTCTGTGGCCTAGAGCAGTGTGAAATACTGTAGCATAGAATAAGAAAAGATAAACAATAGCAGGTCAAGAGATAAAAATACAGTAGAGTACGATGTGAATACTCACAGAAACCCCTAAAAAGAGTATTAGTCACCTTCCACCAAACGTTACAAAGACTGGCCAGTACTCATATTGTTGTATGGCTAAATTACAAAGCAGGCTCAGTCAGCTAGCTCAAGGAGTCGTCCAGCACATACTCCCACCTCTAGACCGCAAAGCCAACTACTCCCGAGGGCCCTTCGTCCTGAAGCTCATTGCTGATTCAGGTCGGACAAAGTCTCCGCAACTGGCATATAAATTGACCGTGTAAAGACAGCGGGAAGCTGCTGGGGAGCGTTATTTGGAAATATATTCGTGGACCAGTAAGATGCTCATGTCATGAAAACAGTCTGCAGTTCAATGAGCAGGAGGATTCCACAGTTGTAACTAGCCAACAAAGAGTCTCATTTAAAAATCATTTATTGGTGAAGCTGGTGGCCAAATATAGGTAATTAAAGACCTCGATCTAATAGAGCGGCAGGAATGAATATCTCTGTCTAACATCAGACAGGAGCGGGAGTGCGCATGCCATTAAGGGGTCCATAGTAGCCCGATCGTAGGTCTTACCATTTATCTACTGATATTAGCACGCGCAAATGTAATAAAAGCACCCAGCACTCTACATTGAACTAGTGGGAGTCTGCCGAGAGTAAATCAACCACTCTACATATCTGAACATCCCGATGTGGATACTGAAAGGCCAATGAGGCCAGAAGATCTAGCTTACACTGTTCTTTAGAATCACTTGCGATTAATGCGAGGAAATCGGAGGGATACATTGGCTGAACAACTTTGAACATCAGTCCAAAGTTCTTTAGGATTGAGGAGGATGCCATTTTATAGTTACCTTGTCCTAGTGCTATATCTCATCATGGGGGTGCGGAGGATTTGAAACCTGTCCCATACAAGAGGAAATAATCTATGACTGACTGCTCTTTGCGCCTCAGTAGTTTTATTTTCCACACAAAAAACTATGTACTCATCCGTTTGATTGAATACCGCAAAAATTTGTCCTTCTCGAGGATCCTCATACCGTGCAGGAGGGGGCCAACGTCATTAAGGGGATAATTGATAGAATTATGTTCAGAGACACATGTAGAATCTAATGAATCGTCGAAAGGTCCTTCATATACCCCATAAGTGTACGGGGAACCAGCTGCAGCTCTGTCACTTACAATCTGCCTGCATCCCATTTTTGACTCGAAATCCGCAGAAACGTCCACCCCTTATTCCAATCCAGTATGGTATCTCTCTTTTTTAAGGCCTACTGAAGGGTCTGGTGGACAGTTACGAGTTTGAAGGGATCTATCGAAAGTAAACATACCCAAAGCTTTCTGAATGCAAAGATGATGGCAAAAGCTTCCTTCACGCATGCTGAGGGTTTCGTTTGGCTGAAATCATGGTGAGCATTATTATTTTCGGAAGCAGCGGCGTGAAAAAAATAGATATATCCATATTATGCAGTACTATTTCCATTTGAATTCTCTTGAGAAGAAGCTTGAGCGCTGCATTTGCACCAACGCAGATTAGCCATGATAAATATATGGCATAAATAAGAAAGAAAAGTAGCTTCAACGTTATCAAATTAAGCAAGTCTCTCTAATGGAACATTTTGCGCATAGTTGCCGAACAGAAGCAAGATCAGAAACTCAGAAAATTCTTAATTTAGTTCCAGAAACGCCCAATCTATTTAAGGAATAAAGCGCACTCATCATTCTAGCCTTGTTCTTAGCAAGGTGATCAATCCAATCTCTTTTCCAATCTTTTCCTGAACACTCTAGAATGTAAAGCCCTAATATAAATATCAACTCAAGCTCCTCACCCCCATTCATCTCGCAACAAGGAAGAATAGTGATTCGTTTGCTTCCCTTCTTTCACTCAGGAAGTGGCTGGTTGGAAGCTGACTTTTAATTGATCATGGAGTATACATATCCTGTTTCATCAGGATTGAACACATATTTATCTTCGAACCTCGAAGCTTTATTTTTTGAAGTCGGCAATTTTGGCTGCAGAAGCTCCTTATTTACATCTCCTGTGAAAATTGAATGATGTCTGTAGAATCAAAATAGAGAATTCGATATAGATGAATAATAAATTACCTGAATAGGATTGAGAAAAATAATGAAAAAGAAGCCAATATTTATTGATGGCCCAAGAATTGCTCAAATTTTCTAACAGCCTAAGAGTATTTATCCCGCAGACCAGAGTAGAAAGCTACCAAGATGATTCAATAGAATAATAATAATTATAAACCAAATTCATGATCTATAATAATTGTAGAATACTTATCCAGGTGAGCATTAATCCAAATAAAAATTTGCTGGTAATACAATTCTAGTAATTAAAATTGTAGAATTTAAAAACCAACTGACAGAAATAAGAATTGAGTGACGTGACGTGTAATACAGTATAAACATGGTCCAGTGAAAATAAATAAAATTAGTTTCGATAATTCAGAATGAAAAAAATGTTGAGCTCTGTTAAAAATTGTTCCATAATTTTTCATCACTGCATTCGATATGGAAAACCAATTAAATAGTTTTGCATTACTTGTAAAATGACTTTTCCAATTTTCACATCTACAGATTCTGCATGCGATCAAAGCGACCTTAATCCCCAAGGATTCTTGAAATTGGTTATCCAGCATATCGAAAATATCAATGAGGCCTTCTAACTTTCTTTTCTATGCAAACTTACAAGCCCTGGCAATTACATTCCTATTTGTTTTATAAGCCGCGAATCGATGCATTGGCCATGTTTTTGCAGAGCTAATACTTATTGAAAACGTACTGCTTTTAGAGCCAGGTATTGGTGACAGGTTTTTTATGGTTTTTTGACTTTCCGAGGTATGAATGACTTTTGGGGGATGAACGTGAGCCTGAACTCATTTTTGCACCATATGTTTTAGCGGGAGTCTTCTTTTGGATCTTTTCATCGGTCTTGTTCAATAGTATATGTTTTTTGGGTGTTTTCTGGCTCTTTTGTATGATTCGAGTAAATTCGTTGCAACAAAGGGAGTTTTGGGGGGATGAGTTGAGTTCGCGCCTGGGAGGGACAGTATTATATTCACTGCATGCGTCCAATTGTAGTTTCGAGTGTGAAAGAAGGCTACATAATTGTATTTGCATGTATGAAGACAACAACAGATTGTATATTTTAATTAAAATTTGCAGTACAACTCTCTACTGTTGCAATACTAGTTGCTTACCACGTGTGATTCACTATAAAGATAGTCGCTTCTGAAAATGTTTGACTGCTGTCATAGAAACCCCTGTAGTGCCTGTGATTCACCTTCCAGCAGACGTTACCAACATAAAAACAACAAAAAAAATTGACATGTCGGAGTTCTGTAAGATACAGTTGTCAACAATAATTTTTCTTGATTAGAATCCACTGTAATCGTCTAAAAAACTTTAGGATAGACGTGATAATGATAGCGTAGTTTATTTCATCGTCTGGTATTTCTAGCGAAGGTAATTAAAGCGGCTTTAGGATAGATCGAATATATCTCCCATGAATAGAAATATCAAAACCTTTCCGCTTTGAGAATAAAATGTTCGAAGGTACCTGAGCATAGGATCTGAGGTAACTTTACGTCCAACCACCTACCGCAGCGCAGGTACCGCTTACTGCTGTCGTGTAACATATTGAAGGCTTCATTTGTAATTCCGGAAATTATTCACCTTTAACCATAAAGACTAACCATTCTGAAGGATACAACGGCAACCAATTGCACCCTTTTATGGCATACCTAACGATAGCAATGCGTTGCCGCTTTTTGGTGCTGTTAGAAAAGCAAACAATTCCTTCCTTGGGCTCCGAGGGTGACGTATGACGGTATCCTTGAAAAAGTATAAAAGAGAGCGGTTCATACAGAGCGCTGCGGTCATTATATGTCGATCTTTCAAGGAATCGAACTAGATAAGTGGTTACTGAGTCCGCAATCGCCGACAAGTCGCCCGGGGTAGATGCCGAAAGTTCTTAAACTATGAACCTCTGTAGTACCTGAGTTTTAATAGTTCTGGGCTCTGGTAGGAATGAAAAAAGGGGAAATATTTATGTGTTTGACTCGGGGAAGATATATTCGATATAGAAAGTGTCGCATCATTTGCTCCTCCTACGGTATCACCTTCGATAGTTTCTTCTCACAAATTTTGTGTACTCAACCGAGTAACAGCTCCTTGAGCTGGAAATCATTCCAATGTCAAACATGACCTGAATGTCGCACTTTTGTCTCAGAAATCCCAATCGAAAGTTTTGATTGCCCGCATAATGTGGCGAAACTCAATATTTATCACAAAGCTCATTTTCAAGACAAAATAGGATCATATTTAGTTTTGCCGAATATGTAACAGGATATTGTGCATCTGACGGGTATATAATCAAATCAAAGTTTATTTTGTGCTTTTAATACACAATTCCGATTATTTCGCTTCAGTTTAAGGGTTTGGGCACGTAAACTTGGTTGTAACAAATTGATAGGCTGATTCTTGCAAAAATACGGAGAGGCTCATACAATCAGTACTAGGATTTTATGTATATTGTGATCTTCTCGGTCAACCGAACTATAATTTATGCGGATTAGATCATCATGAGAAGCCACAATATTCTCGTACTCAGTCTGAAGGAGTTGCTGGTAGTGTGAAGCCATAAGAATTACTTTACTGATCGCCTTTTGAGATCAACTCATCGAATTTCAGCGTTGATTTGATATGCTTACCTGGTATGCAAAAGTTTGAGGCTTCATTTTTTCTTTCGTTTATTTTTTTCTGCCCCGTCCTCTTATTTCTTTTCCCAGTAGCTGCTGGGATGGCCTATTTATATCGCTCTAATTACTTCTTCCGAGTTCCTCCAGCCAGCGTTGCAGAACACACCACCCCTTCCTGTTGTATTCGTCAATTTCCTTAACCACTCCCGCCTTGACTGATGCCATGCTTGCAGAGAAGTTTCCACAAGCAATGCACGTGTAATAATCTACATGCTCATTGCGTCCTTCCATAACGCGCACTACATAAAGTCAAGCTAAATAAATACATAGATTAGTGGCTAATGTAAATTGCGTGCTGCCCTTCATGTACCGCAGGAATTGAATACATCAATTGCACAATTACAGCACTGCTTTGCTCAAGTACAGTACAATGCGTTGTTGGACGACTACGCTGCGACTTTGGGCTATTACAGTACGCCTCTTTCGCGAGTACAGTATTTTCCCGTGAGTACAGTATGGGCTTCGTAGCCCAACAGTAGGAAGCGGCGAGCTCACTTCCGCAAATATAGTACAGTGTAGCTTACCCACACAGTCTCATTGCACGACGCAGAAATCCCCAGATACCATCCCCATATTTCAAAGCAATTCAATCAAATGCTGCGCGAAGAACTCGTGATATACGCATCACGTGAAGAGCTTTACAAAGCCCAAGCATATCAGCATTCAAATACTTTTTTCACTCCAGCTGCTATCAGTCTTCGACCATCGCTCATTACGTCACCTAATTACCCCCTTTGCATATCTGTTTAACCTTTCTCCCTATACACCGTGGACACGTTTGTGAGGTTTATTCTTGTACGCCCTGTCGTAAGTAGACGCCCACGGAGCATGACTTATTTACATTGTATAGTATTAATTATAACATGGACAAGAACGAGGGGCTCAAAATTGTCTTGTGAACAATATTTGGTGTGAAAACGTCATTTTTTCCAAATTTCCTGCGCTTCAGGAGGCGTCCACTTGTTTATATTCTATCCAGGGATGCTAGCGCCGCCGTAAAATGCTATCCCTGCAGAAATTAAAGAACGCAAAGCAGCTATTACGTCGGACTATTCCCTGCTCAAAGGTGCATATTCAGTAGCTGATAAATTTAAAATATGGTAAGAGCAGTCAGTAGATACCGTTATACAGAATGTGTTGTATAATAGTTGAAAACATGACCATTCTGTGATAGTAGTTCTATTCTTTTCTTCAAGTGGTCTCGTAATTGCTAGTGCCCTTAATACACCCGGCTCTATGCGCGATTCGCCAATTACAGAGTGGGGGAAAGTTTATGACAAATTGGAGAACGATTTTTGCAAGAACGAGTGGTATATGCGTTGTGGATTCTGCATTTTGTAAGACTAACTACCGTTTCTTTCTCAATTCTGCTCAGGATCATATGGTTGTAACAGATGATGCTGCTGATGTTCTGAAAATTTGTCAAGCTAATTCAGCGAGACATGTATCAGAATGGAGAATGCGGGTTTTTCATGGTTCACTTCCCTAAATGAAGGACAGATAATATACTAAGAATGAGGCGAACGGAAACTGATTCTAAAAAGCGTATGTAGAGCTATGCGTGGTGCGCAGTTCTTCTCGTCTCCGAACATAAACCTGTCAGTCAATGAGAAAACTTACACACACACACACCAGGACCCACATGGTGTTCGCTGTCCCTCCTTCTCTTCAAGCACCCTGCGATGCAGTAGCACAGCTGCCGACGGCGAGGAGAAGGCGGGTTGAAGAGCGACGGTGATTCCATATGCGGCTGGACGGTATTATTTTCTCCGTATTGTAAGGCCCGAACGTGGTCTGCGGAGTGCTAGATCCTTGGTAAAACTTGAAGTTCTTATTTGTACATAAACGCCGAAGTCCGGGGAGCCAGGTGTGATTAAATATCACATACAAACAACAAAAGGGTTACTACAATATTGGATAGAGAGGGGAGGGGAAAAGATGGACCCGGGCGGATAAACATGACAATAGGCAAAGTTTCCTTTGGTAAGGTTTCTGCAAGGGCGAAAGTTGAGAGGCAATTTCAGAACCAACACTGGGGTGGGTGTTTAGTCTGGAGCCCTAGTGGCCAGTTATGTGTAAATAATAGTTAGCTAGGTTAGGACTACCTACGACGGCGGGGTAAGTAAAGCTAAGATCAGCCAAGTAACGGCGATCAAAGTTAGAGATAAGTAAAGTATACACTTGGCCCAATATGTGCCTTTCACCTGCGAAAATATCAGCTGAAGTTTGGCGACAGATTGATCCAGATTGCAAGCCCTCAATCTTTTTGCGATGAGCATACAGTCCCAAGAGTATAGTGGGCGACAAGCGAAAATTGCTCTTAATGTACAGTACAGTGCCGTGTCTGCTGGTTAGCAGTGAATCAGATAAAAAAGATCACCAAAAACAGCTCTGCCGATGACAGTACAGTGTGATTGCCAACTGCACGACAGTGTAGTACTTCTATTCAACTTACGTTCAAGTCTTTTTTGAATTAATCAAATTCTTTCTGTATATATGCAGTACTTGTGCAGCGAAGGAAACGAGCTTCTCCTACAATTGCTTTCTAAAGCGACAATGATAATCTAGCTCCCCGACCCGCAATTGGAATACTTTGCTATTATCAAAATCATCATCTCCATAAACGGAGTATTCCTTACACTTTCTTATTCTCTCCGCACTAGCTCTTTCTAACTTTGAGCACGATCTTCGGTCTTTTGGTCCTCTCTCAGTCTTTGGTCCTCCTCACGCTGAGTTCTTGCGTCCTTCCTGTCTTCCTGCCTTTGTTTCTGCCCCTGAAGGATATATAATTTAAAGACTGATACAAGGACATTAATGATTTTACTTCCACTCTCTGTACCTGCAGACTAGGAAACGTGAAGCCAGACTTGGACCGCAGCTTGCTGGGGGAACGCTAGCAAATACATTTGAATTACCAAATTCCTGATCAACTTCTACTTGTAATTCGGTGGGCGTTGGCTGAGCATTGCGATATTCATCAAATTCATTGGCTTCCTCTTCGTCAACAACGTCTGTTATGCTGTCCGTGTCTTTGACTAACATATACTTATTACTGATTAGTGACAGGGATATTTGACTTGATACCGAATGCTGCAAGGTTGTAATGATTACCTGGAAAGTGAGAGTGAGTGATTATCTCACTAACTCACGGAGGGACTCATCTGAGAGAGTAATTATCACAATGAATCAAGGAGGGACGCAATCATGCCAGACTCGAAATAACAAGAGGCGAATAGTGTATAAGTATCTCGACCACAACATTCACAGTAAAAGAGTATCGATCAATTTGAGAAAAAGGAATCTGAACAGAAGTCGTCACTACGCGCCGCATCTAGCGGGTCAAGTTTTGACCCGCGAATCCAAGCGCCCCTCTCTCGAAGGGACGGCGAAGGCGGTCGAGGTTTAAGAAATCGCATTGGACTGCGGACACATCCGCCTCCCTGCGAGATTCTTACTTCGAGGGTTATTCGACAGTCCGGAATATCTAGCTGAGTTTCACTGGGCAACGAATCAATAGCATATTCTTCTGCGTCTTCCACGTCCCCTATGTCACCACTTTCGATAATTTGCTTTCTAATATGCTTAGTCGAGAGAACGTAAGGCAGGGTGAGGATATCTCCGGTCGGAACCTCGCTGCGGTGCAGCGCGGAGAATTTCCGTTCAATTTATTCATCAGTACGGTCATTTTCCGGATATTTCGCGACGTGCTTACGCAGCATATACTCCCACTCAACTTTGCGCAACAGGAGGTGTTCCTCTAGTAGCCCTAGAAGTCTTTCGGTCTCCACCTGAGTGAAGCCGGACCCGCGTCCTCCATTAGATGACTTAACTCTCTAGCAGCCCTCCACAATCTTTCTCTATACAAAGGACACTCCAGGCGTCTTCCAGACTGACCGGAGCAACAACAACAAACCCAGCCGATTCCAATCTTCTACAATGCTGACTGGCATTTGATTCATTAGCGTACCTGTTAACCGACCAATAAGAGCCTTTGTCCCAACGAAATTTCTGGATGGTGGGGGTATATCTTTATGGGTTGTACAATGTCGCACAGGGGCGTGCGGAGGGTATTCATAAATTAACTACGGATGCGGGCGGCGGGTAGAAACTTGTCGCGCCTGCATTGTTCGGAGACTAAAAACAAAACGGATAACGAAGTCGCGGAGCTCCTGTTGGGGGAGGAACCGCGAAGGGAAGCAGCGAAGCAAGCAAGGCGGCGGAAAAAAGCCTTACCGTCGTCGCCCAAGGCGCCATAGATATCAATCCCGACGGGGGAGAGGTGGATATCGTTTTTGTTACAGTAAGTGCCGCAATGACGATGTTTCTCGCGCTCTGCGAGTGTTGCGGCAGCGCCTGCTGTAACCGTACTTGGCGAAATGTGGCGGCGTGTGGAGGGGTGGGCAACAGTAACGTCGACGGCGATATCGGTACTGTGAAGCCCGTATGCAGCGGGTATGTAAATGTCCATTCGTAGCGCAGGGGACTCCGAATGCCCAGATGAGTTGGGAACCTGGTAGAGGAGTGGATGCTCGACGAGGGCGACGATCCCAACTTCCTTGCAGTAGCGGGCAAGAACGTTGCGGAGGATGTGAGAACGACGAGTGATTCCATCTTCGTATTTGCAGGTCAACGCGTGTTGACCACTTGGATCTAATACGGGTACGATGTCGGCCGAGCGGCGGGAGCAGACCGGACAGCGAGTATATCCCGGGAAAAGCGCGATGCCAAGACGTAGAGCCAGAGCGACTTTCCACGCAGAAGAGAACATGTACGTACCGCGGTGGGGGTGAGGAAGCAAAGAGAAAACAGACGAGGCGGAGGATGTGCGCACGGAGAGGAGCCGTGCTCGGTCTTGGGCTGCCGCAGACGAAAACAACCTATCGGACTTCGATAGGATGAGATCAGTTGTGATCGCAGACTTCTGGATGGCGGGACGGGAAACGGAACGCGGTGGAATCGGGCGGACGTCTGGTGTCGCGGTGGACGGGAGAGATCGGGCTGAATTTGCAGCCGGCGTGGGAGTGGTGTGGTATTACAGATGATTTGGGGAAGAATTGGGGGAGTAGGTTCTATTGGAATGGGAGTCCGGCGCTGGGAGACTATTACCGGAGGCGTTTTGTCGTTTGGGGATGGCATCGGATAACTTCCGCCCCTGTACTTGGTCTGCACCCCGGAAGAGTCAAGTCCATTGTTTCACTCTCTCCACAGGGGCCATGTGAAGGAGGTTTTGAGGGGATATGAGGGGATTGCAAAGGAGTTGAAGATATGATTAGGGCTGGTGTTGCGGAGGTGGTCGACTGGATTTGGCAAGATTTGGCCTGGTCTTGTGGAAGTAGTTGATAAGATTTGGCGGTAAAAAAGCGTAGGGGGACGATTTGTGTACATATCGTATACATCAACCTCGCACGTCCTCGATTCACCGACAAACCTTGGATTTGTGCATGTACAATTCGCATTTGTGTATTGCTCAATTGCCAAAAGAGGGGAACAAAAAGAAATTTGTTATTTCAACGACCCAATAGTGTATGCGGCAAGCTTTAGTACCTGGGCAATGGATGTCCAGTACTGTCAGGGACAGTTGTACATTACAGTACAACTCAATAGTCAGTGTGACATAAGCGCAACCTACGTCAGCGCAGAACACAGAACTGTAGATCGGCCGGTAAACACCGCAGTTCCTAACAATAGCTGCAAGGTAGCCTGTACCCTAGTCAAATACTGTAAACTTGTCGATCGTCTCTGTTCTCCTGGACATGGCGGCATCGTCATCAGAGGCAAAAAGACAAACAGGAACCCAATCCCAGGATGGTCGCAGTCAGGCAGGAAACAAGGGCGTAACGGATAAGTTTCTGTAGCCTGGAGGAATCGCTAAACAAGCTAGTCGGCGAGCATGATGGTAGCTGCAGTCTGCATGTAATCATCTTTATTTAATTTATAACCGACCACGTCTTCCATGAATTAAAATAACCCAAAAATCCCCCCTCTTTACTTCATGGTATACAATTTCAGTTCGGTATACAGCTCCTTCCCCATTACTGTGTCGGTATACCCTTTTTGAGTCGATTGTGGTTGTCTGGAAAAATTTAGGATAGATCGAATATATCTTCCAACAGTAAAAACACTCAAACCTTTCCCCTGGTATACAAATGTATACAGTCTCCACTCACTACGGCGACCGTTCGAAGCAATGGTTAACGCATGCGGCCGATCAAAACAATACTAGTTCAAGGTCTGAGGTGTTTTGCCTTTGGTACGGTTGGAGAGAAATAAGTAACAATATGGCCCCGATTCATTGGCTGAGAAGGTGGGGTCTCATGTTTCTCGGAGAAGGTGAGAGTAGGGAGTGCGTTTACTGTGGGAGTTCGGAGGGCTGGGAACAAGGGGGGTTTGAGAGGAAGGCGTTGTGCAATATTTACTGTAAACGATTGATTAAACTCAACATTTTGAGTACAATATTCACAGCTCTAACGTCGCATTTACCACGTTGGGAACGCTATTTGTCTCAATAAGCGATAAAGACTCAGTATCGTCTGGTTCTGCGCTAAGTAAGTAGCCGGAACTACAGTAAAAGATCTTATTCATCTCAATCTATCCACACATGCAGTCCAATTTCAGAAACCTAATTGGGGACTATGAAAGTAGTATCGTTGCTTTATCTTGGATGTCATCATGGTAAACGGGCTTAAGATTGTAGTAAACACTCGATTTAAGTTGCGTTAGGTTACATTTAAGTTACGAAGGGCTCGTAAATCTGCTTGCACTGCTATCATTGCTAGTAGCAATAGAAAGCGATATATCGTTTTATGAAGTGGTCAAAGGAAGGGCAGAATTACGAAGGCGTAACAAGACGCAGCATCCGGCGTTTGATGGAGCTCACCGTGCGTTGTTGTACAAAGGACAAGGACACTTCGAGAGCGTGTGACATGCGACAACAGAGTTACTGCCTTTGCGACAGGAAGAGAAACAGCGAGACGATAGCTCGTTTTGCATAGACCAGCTGGAGCTGTTTTCAAAACTCCTTCATTATTCATAGTAAAAAGAATATAGAAATATCGAAAAGCGGTCTATGAAAGAAGTTTAGTAGAGAGCGGGGAAAGAAAGCCTAGCATCTTTCCCTCTAGCAAGAGCATATATCGCAAACATGTTACGTAGTCATTTTTTCAAGTTTTGTAGAGTAGATTATAGGTATCATAACCTTCCATAATATAGCAGATCTGCAGCTCAGCACCTAGAAGAACGCCCTCGACAGATAATGGAGCAAGGGAAGTTCACGAATGAAGCAGAGAATCGGAAGCGACGAGCAGATCTCGGTCCTCTGCACCTTCGTGCAACAGCCCGCTCGAAGTTCCTCTCATGGCAAGCCGCGAAGCATGAGAAGCTTACCCCATCTCTCTTGGCAAACGATATGTCCTCAACTAATTCGTCATCGCATCGGCACTCGTACTCCACCTTGTCGCAACTTTCAGTTGTAAGTGTAGCCGTGCAGTCACCATTCTTAACTTCAATAATATTGGTTTCTGGCTCTGGACTGGCGTCCTCCATGGGTTCGGGATCCTCTGGCGTGGGTTCCGGACCCTTCGGTTCACAAGAAAATCTTAGCGGCCTGCGGGAGACAATACGGAGGCGACAACTCCGCCCACGACCAAGGCAATCAAATATCGCACGAAGTTTAGTACGCCTCGTGAGAGAAGGGCATGTTCTCGTCTGGTGAGCGGCCGTGTTGAGTGACGGATATACGGACGTTGAGGTAGACGGCTTGACGACAATAGTAACCAGATAAGCAAACAGGATGACTAGGTATAATTTCCTCATCTCGTAATGGAATTGCAGAATTCGAGTGAGTCAAATGGTTGAGTTTCCGCAGTACAGAATTATGGACTTTGAATCACGGATGATGAACGCCCGAGGGCGCCGAGGTTATCACGTTTCGAAAAGTATCGTTTAAATCTGAAACTGAATGGAGGAAATATGATTATGTTTTCTACATCCTTCGCTTCACAAAAGGGGGGGAAGCTCTGGTGCTTCATTAATGTAGAGGTAGTGGTGGTTCTTAATCAAAATGAGATTACCTAAGCATGAAGAGCGGTCAGGGGGCTACCTTCTTACAGGTACGCGTTCATAAAAGTGTATCGTGTAGCATACTGTAGTACGGAGCAATTACAATTTCCTACAAATAATAGATGATTGGCTGAGAACGCGCAAGCCATCTGTCTATTAGGGGACCTTGTTTCAAGAGCTGTCAGCATCATGTCTAAATCAGTCCTCTTACGCTTAATGATGTAAAATACAAAATCATGAACTTAGGTTTCGCGGCGTGAAAAAGGCGAGACTCAATTCTATACCTTTCGGAGTATAAAGGCAAATATCGCTAAACCTGAGTTTGCATTTTAGAGGATAGTAACAATAGAGAGACTATAATTTCAGTGATAGAGAAACTATTTAATGGTCATTACTTGTCAACTTCCTGCTCTGTATAACAGTCTTCATGTGCTCGTCGAGGACTTCTCGTACTGCTCAAGAGGAGGAACGCACTCCTACAGCAGCATGCTGCGTTAATGGCTGCTTCGAAAACCGCATGTCTACTGGCTGGGCTTGCAGCAACTTTCTCGTCGCCATTGAATAGCAGGCAAATGTTCACCGTAGTTTTTTCCCGGCCGCCGCCGTACTGCACAGGCTAATGGGAATTTCGCCTTTTGTTCAACTTGCGGTAGACCAACTGAAACATTCCCCTTGTATAAGGTGGTTTGCCAGTTAATTTAATGGTCTCAACTCTACTTGCCTTGAATCTCACTTCTAACGCGGCTTGCTTATTGACCGGGCTATAACCCATTATTTAGTTGGGAGAAATTCTCCGCTATTTGTCGGAGACTGAAGATCCTCGACCGTAGTGTGAATGCAAATTCATGCAACTCCCAGCCTTTGCAACACTCGCAGTGATCCAAACATAGTTAAACTTTACCCTACTTCAATTGCTGATATCAGTAAAATTAAGAAAACCACCCATTTAACTTACGGAATATATTGGGATACAGCCGCCCAAATCTTTCGAATATTAGAGAACCCAACCTCCTCCCCATTTAACCCCAAATTTCCCCAATCAAAGAGCAGTCGCAAGAAAAATGCAAATTCATGTGACTCCCAGCCTTTGCAACACTCGTAGTGAACCAAACATACTTAAACTTTACCCTACTTCAATTGCTGTTATCAGTAAAATTTAAAAAACCACCCCATTTAATTTAACTTACGGAATATACTGGGATACAGCCGCCCACATCTGTCAAATATTATAGAACCCAACCTTTTTCCCCATTTAACCCAAAATTTCCCCTATGATAGAGCAGTCACCACCAAAGGGGGTAATTGGGTTTACTTGAATGGGTTGATATACGTAATTTTCCTGCTAAGAGCAATCGCAGACTAGGACTACTGTAAAAAGGGTAATCACTTACTGTACATACCCTCAGAACGGAGGTTCTCTGGAATACACTGCATACACAATTTCAAGTTGCGGCCTAAGTGTTGCTCAAAACTCCTTCCAACAAACAACTGGAGTTATTCTGGACGAGTCTCGCCGCGTGACGAGCGAACAATGTTCGCTGCGCATCAGCAATCGGAATGGCTGCCCGTGCGGCAATACCAGTCGCAACCCGGTTGGCGAAGTCCCGAGCGGAAGGGTGCCAGCCCCCCAACGTGGAGAGTGGAAGCGCAATGAAGCGATGCCCAGGACCTTTGGAACGTATTAAATCGGCAAAACGAGTGTCCTTGCCCAGGCGAGCATGGTTAAGGGGCTTGAGTGGGCATCGCGCCAGGGAGGGAAGGCGGACGGGGGTCAGGGGATGGATAACGGTTACGTCATAATAGTCCGTGCCCCCGTTCTCTCCAAGCGCCTTGATGTCCGGGCGAACTGCATGGCCGGGTTGTGGCGGCTCGAGGACAGGGTGTCGGGCAGCTTTGGAGAGATCTGCAGCAATCAAACGTGTCTGGGAGTCATGCCGCCACCCGCGTGTGGATCCATAGGCACAGCACAGCGCGTGGTCACCATAATGATCCATGAGGGTCGTGCATACCCCTTTGTGGCATTTCGAAGCTGGAGGAAACAGTGGCACCCTGCAATAGAACTGCAACCACGTCTTGTAATTGCGGTCCGGGATGTAGGTACCCAACCCCGGAGCCGGTTGGCATGACAGCCAGTCCTTGCAACCCTCCACTGACAACGAGGCTCGGAATGCAACAGTCCTCTCATCTCCCTTCGGCATGTCATCAAAGGCCTTTTCCTCAACTGGGCGGACGAGTTGCCCCTGCCCAAACCTCTGCACTGAGTCGATAGCCGTGAAATGACCACATTCTCGGGTGCCACTTGAGTCTTCCAGTCGTCGTGCGCCCGAACTGCGGATTTGTATGAATGAAGAGCAGTGTTCGGTAGCACAGCCAGAAGGGTAGAGCAAAGGGCACGCGTGAGGGACACGGAGGAAAGGAACGCAGCCGCCGCACTGAGCTTCGCAGAGCGAAGCCCAATGCCAAAAGTTGGCTTGAGGGGGCCGAAGGGCGCCACAGGGAGTTGCAATTCCCGAAAAGTATTGCTGTCCAGAACCCCGCCAATCAACTCCCGCAGTGTAGCCTCAACAGCGGAATCGAATTCCCAGCCCCTTTAGCAGTGGAATGAGGGGGAACTACACGTAGGAGGTAGTTAATGCGACATACGCCGAAGCAGGTCCGTAGTAGATGGAGAGCTACTTGAGTATCCTCCAGGGTTACCAAAGCGCTGAGGAGAGGCTTCAGCGAAGCGACATGCTTTGAGAACTCCCGCTCCACGAATAGGTCCGATCCGATTGGGGCGCGGAGCACTTGTGTCCCTTCACTATAGTCCTGCCGAAGGTCGGCTGGGAAGGACTGCTGAACAGACGGGGGGGAGCGGTTGGCCACCAGACGGCACACTTATCCATGCGGAGGTGCAAACCCAAAGCGCGCACCTCCACGGAAGAGAGGAACTCTAGTGCCGTTCGAATGGCTTCGTGGGTGCCCACTATGTACCCATCGTCCAAGTACCACAGCTGCAGGAGTGCAGAAGGCCTGCCTGTGGCGTCGCCCACATTTTCCAGGCGGGTTTTCAGTTCCCGCGTCACTTTTTGCAGCACAAGGGAGAATAAAAGTGGACCCAGGGGATCCCCTTGCTGCACGCCTACCACGCTCCGGAGCATATCATCCCCACACCACAGATGACCCGGGTTTACCGCGTACGTGTAATTGACCCAAGGTAAGAGCTCTGGGAACCTCTGCTCGACCTCCTTCAAAAACGCACTTCGGCTGACCAGGTTGAATGCGTTTTGAAGGTCAACGGTTAACAGTGCATACTCTGCCGATTCGCCATGCTCCTCATAAAGTCGCCGTACAGCGTGGACAACTGCCTCAGATCCTCCTGACGTTGCTACTCCCAACTGTAGTGGCCGAAAGTATTGGGAAGCCTTCTCGGAAATGCGAGTCAGCAAACATCTTCCCACCAGGCGACGTAAGGTCTCGCCCACGGCGATCGGCCTGATTCCGCCGTCTGGTTTTAGGAGTGCCGTAAGCGGCGCACCTGCGATCCATGCCGATATAGCCGCAGGGGCCTTCCCGTTGGCTAGCAAGTTGACCACACTAGTTAGAGCAGCTAGCAAGCTTCGTCCACCATTGACAACTGGTGGGACCTGTAAAAGCTCAACAAGGTGGTTTGGGCGGAGTCCGGATCCCCCTGCGGCGCTACCCCTTGGAAAGCCCCGAACGCACCGGAGAACAAGTTCTGGCGTTAAGTGGGGGCAAGCCGGCAACGAGTCAGGGGAAGCGGGTTGGTACGACTCCGTAGTCGGAGAGCGCTGTGGGTGTTTCTCCCGAAGAATGGAAACCACCTCTGCGGAGGGGCATGCGATCCCTGAAGATCCCCAGCGCTCGCGCTGCCTTGCCGTAAGCGCCCTCCTTTGCAAGCCTCAGGGCGCGCCGTTTGTTGATCTCCGCTTGTTCCTCTTCAGTTGCCTTATGCAACGGGCGGGACGTTGCCAAGGCGTTTGCCCTTCGCATCAAAGTTTCATACTGCCCATCACGCATGGAATATTGGGTTGGTTTACTGTGAGTAATGGAAAGGTTGGGAGTCCTCTGTACTTGTAATGAAACCATTGGCAGGACCTATATTGCAAGTGCTTGAGCGTG
The DNA here is from genome assembly GCA_002205965.3 of Kappaphycus alvarezii. Lineage (NCBI taxonomy): Eukaryota > Rhodophyta > Florideophyceae > Gigartinales > Solieriaceae > Kappaphycus > Kappaphycus alvarezii. Next base: position 177,251 of record NADL03000152.1, read on the forward strand.
TGTACCAACTAGAAAGTAACTGGTAAACCGGTTGACAAGCAAGCTGCGTTGTAGGTGACCATCAACGCCGCGTGTCGTTGGAGGACAATTGTCCTCGCCCTGGAGTATTACGGTGTTGGTATACCCTTTTTGAGTCGATTATGGTTGTCTGGAAAACCATTGGATAGATCGGATATACCTTCCAAGAGTAAAACACCCAAACGTTTCCCCTGGAGTATTGGTCCAGGGCTCGGTTGGCGACCGCTCGGGCTACCTCCGTGATGTGGCGGAACGCTTCGGGATGCCACCTTCCGAGTGTGGAGATAGGAACGGACACGAGTCTGTTCCTGCCAGGTAAGCTAGCTAAGAATCCCTGGTATTTTCGTAGCTTGTCCGCATGGGCTGCGTTCAAGCTGGTAAGGGGGTGAAAGGTTCTCATTCTGAGGTGAGAAGGGGCCAGCGGGTTCACGAAGGTCACATCGAAGTAATCGGTACCGCTAGTGGCGCCCGTCGCCCTGATGTCCGGCCTTGTTTTGTGTTCCGCGTGCGCCCGGGGCTCGACAGCAGGATGCCTTGCGCCTAGGCTCAGGTCGTTACTTAGTAGGGTGACTTGGTCATCGTGGTGGACGATCCGTTGCGCTCCGTACCTGCAGTGGATCAAGTGGTCGCCGTTGGACGTCCACGGTTTCCGGGCATCCGACTCTTGGACAAGGGGTTCCTGGCTCGAAGAGCGGGGCTTGCCAATAGTATTTGAACCACACCGAGAAATGTCGTGTGCCTATTGCGGTCTTCAAGCCTGTTGTGGGAGGGCAATGGACCCATTCCTTGGCACCTGGGAGACTCATTGAAGCCCTGAAGGCCTGTGTACGGCAACTATCCACCGGAAGCTCTTCATATATTGCAGCATGGACTGCGACAGTGAGTGTCTTTTGCGATGGAGGGTTGGAGCAAAATCGACTGAATGGGAGCCTGTCGACCGGGCGGCAAGATGAATTCCATTGAGTGAATGCCATCTTGGCCTCCTCGTAAGTTGCCAAGTCGCTCACTGCAGACGGCAGGCATCGCTCACCTAGCTTGTTTGTATGTGAGCTAGACGCGAGGAAGGCGGCTGTGACGATGTCTTTGGCTGATGTAAGGCCGATTCCTAATGTAGGCTTTTTTCCCTCAATCTGTTTGAGTGGGAGTTGCAGCTCCCGAAAGACTGTGCTATCGAGGACGCCTCCTGCCAAAGTCCTCATCGACTGTTCCATCAGCTTGTCGAAATAGGTCGCCCATTCGATGGTGCAACATGGCGGCACGACCCGAAGGAGATAGCCTAACTTACATACCCCTAAGCAGTTTCTTAAAATCTGGAAGGACACTTGTGTATCCTGAAGTTCCGTGACGGTCTGCATAAAGGGTTCCAGAGAGAGCACATGGTTGGTGAAGTAGTGCCCCATGAAATCATTTGAGCCGATAGGCGCATTCAGGACCGCAGTTCCCTCGCTGCAGACTTGTTGGATCTCCGGGGGGGTACGCGGCTGTGACGAACTCGTCTGGAGCCGTGGGCCACCATATTTTGCACTTGGGAAGTGCCAAGTGTAGACCGAGGCGCGTTGCCTCGGGAGAGGACAGAATTGCGATAGCTTTCAACAGAGAGGTATGTTTGGCCACTATGTAGCTGTCATCATGATATCACAGTTGTAGGAATATCTCTTGGACCTCTTTGTCGCCGTTCGACAACGTCAGCATGTCTTGTATCTTCAAGGTTAGCCTTTGGAGAACCATGTCGAGGAGCAAGCCGCTGAGCGGGTCGCCTTGCTGGACACCGATCACACTACTTAGTGTGTCGAAACCCGTCCACAAATGTGCTGGATCGTTGTAACAATACATTACCCAGCGCAGCAGTTGTGGAAAATGCGTTTGAACCGCTTCGAGAAAAGCAGATCGACTGCAAAGATTGAACGAATTTTAAGGTCCACTGAAAGCAGCGCAAAATCTGATGACTTGCCAACTGTATTAACCATTCGTCGGACGGCGTGCACAATGGTGTCGGCCCCGGCCCTCGTCGCAATGCCAACTTGGATTGGTTGTAAGTAGCTCGCCGCCTTTGTAGAGGATTGCGACATGAGGCAGCTACTCACCAAACGTCTCAGTGTCTCGCCGACGGCGATGGGACGGGGCGTCATGTCCGCTTTAGCAAGCGGGGTAAGTGGTGCCCCGCGATCCACGGAGCCAGAGCGGGTGGCGCTTTTCCGGCTGCTAGGACATTGACGAGTTCGGTAAGCGAATGCAGCATTCCTCCACGAGAAGAGGAAGACGGAGCGCGTAGCAACTCATCGAGGTGGGAGGGGCGAAGGCCGGAGCCGCCCGGAGCGGAGCCAGGTTTGAACGAGCGGACTGCACGAAGGACCTCTTCCGTGGTGATTTTGGTAGGCGGGGGATGGAGGCAGGCGGAACGAACTTGGGCCCGTGGGCTACCGGGGTTACCTGTGGGTGTTTTCCACGGAGTGCGTCAGATACGGCTTGTGTTGCCGGGAGGACGCCGAGTGAGTTTAGTGCTTGCGCCGCCTTTCCGTAAGCGCCCTCTCTGGCAAGGCTCAACGCACGTCTGATGTTCGCCTGCTTTTGTTCTGACTGTGACAGCTTTTTCGAGGCCCTGTAGGTGCACTGGGCAAGCGCTGCTTGCCAGAGGGTATCGTATTGTCCCGCGTTCCATAGTCTGATCCGTTCCCTGAATATTTCTGCATTGGTGTGAGCGCTTGCGTCGTCATCGCCGTTTGGGAGTTGCCAACCCGTTGTGTTACAGAGCATCACTGAAGGGAAGAGAAAGACTTTGCTTAGTGCGTCCGACGCGCCGTCCTGTCCGCGTCACACGCATGTGCAGCTTCTTGTAGAGCTTTTGAGAGGAGTTCACTGAGGGCAGGCCGGAACCGTTGGGATGTGACAAATCACCGGTATGTGGGTTGTGAAAACCTGATCAGCTCGGGGCAACGGTTGCGTGTGGTTGCTTGATGGTTTTGGATTTCTGCGGCAGGCCACTGAGGCGCGGATTGTCTGGTGTAGGTCGAGATGTAGGCCTGGTGTTCGTGGCAGTTGTCAGAGGTGCCTCAGCTAGAAATGTTGGGGGAAATGCGGTCTCGGAAACCCTATTTGGTGCTGGCGGAGCTGGCTCGTCTGAAACAGGTACCGGGGAGGGTACTGTAGTTGGCACGAGGCTGCGGAGTTGTGTGTTGTCCAGTGGCGTGTACTGCTTTGGTGCCGTGTTGACTGTGCATTTTGGGCATTTCGATTATGAAAACTCGAAGAGGCCGTTTTCCCTTGGCCCGGAAACCTTGGAGCCGATGTACTGGTTTTGGCAAGCACAATACCAATAACCCACTTGTGCGATGCTCTTGAGCTTACTGTGCTGGTGCAGTTTTGGCTGTCCATGCTTGGATCCGGCGCGGTGCGTGTTACGAAGATGTGCCAGCAGGTTGGCGACTGTTTGCATTCGTGTTTTTGGGGTTGGGCAGAGTGGACAAACCTCTGGATGTGGTAGTGACCTTGTTGAGGTGGGGCCTGCTAGCGTGCGCTCTGAAAACCAATTGCCATTGTTTCGCTCGACCGGCCTGTGCTCTAGGTGGGGTACATGTTCCATTTGTGATTGTTCCAGGGGGTTGATTGGTTGTTCTTCCGTTGGCGGGGGCACCGGGGGCATAATGGCAATAGGGAGCAGTCCAGTAAGCCGAGTGACAATTTTCCAATCCACTGAGGTCCTAGAACAGTACACCCTACTAAGCGATTGTACTTACTACTGTACAGTACTGTACTGTACAGTGTGCCAATCCTCGGGAATTCCTGTCCATACGTAATTTTCCTGCTAAGAGCAATCGCAGACTAGGACTAACCAACACCGCTCTGAAGCTCTTCGATATTGTTGCACAACTCTGTCGCCTCTATCCCCCTTCCCTCTTGTCGTATCCGCCGTACTGACCGCCACCGCGTGCGTCTCGCACCAGCGCTCGCGGGTTCCTTCTCGCGAAACGCGTTCATCTTTCTTGTTTTTGTTGCTTTCTCTTTTTGTTTTTCAAGTATTTACTCCCGCGGGTAAGACTATTTCGTGTCTGTGATCTCCCGACTACCCGAGTGATCTCGCGCCTGCACGTGCAGTCCCGCCCCTTCGGTCCCTTTCTTCATCGGTCCTGGGGCCAGCCCTCGTCATACCACACTATATGGCGCCGAAAACAAACCGTCCCGCTGCCACCCTCAGCAACTCCGTCGTTGCTCTATCACATGCTGCGCTGGATTTCTTGGTTAAATCCGCCTCACTGCTTGACGGAGCTGTGAACCTTGCTGACCCCGCATCAACCGATCATTTCCTCGCATCCGCCCTGCAAACCTCTACGTTCAACGCGCTTAAGCCGTCTTTCCAGAACAACCCGCAGTTTAGGTCTGTCCTGAACATTCTTAACGCGCTTGTCGGCGTTGACGTTTCCGCACCCCGTTCTCCTTCCGCTTCCGACGCCAACTCGCCTGACGAGGATCCTGCGGCCACAACACCGGCCCCGTATCTGCGAGCAGTCAAAGCTCCGGCGGCCCCAGCCCCGGTGCGGACCGACCCTATTCGGCGGCTTCCGCCCCTCGGTCGTCAAGGCTTGACTGAGCATCGCGATCTCGACGACGCCCGCCTAGCCCATAAGTTTGCAGGCACTGTTCACAATGCCACTCGCGGCCTTTTCGGAGGTAATCAGAAGCGTTTCGTTCGCGTTTCTGTTCCGTCGACCTTCCAGATCCACAACCCATCCCAGTTTCGCGCCGCCATCTCTGCTGGGGGATTCCCTGGTTCCTGCTCCATTATCCAATCCGCAGATCCGAACCACTTCTATATCTGTGCGGCGTAGCGCGACTTATCTACGGTCAACGCTGCATACGACTCTTACCGCACCTTAGCGCAGCATTCTGACAACTTTGACGCACCAAAGCTTGCCTTCTCCGGCATAATGGATCTAGAGAATTATCTTTCGGCTGATGACCTTGATAGGGGTAAATCGGCGGGGGAAGAGATCCTCAGAACCAATTACCCTGAGAAGGAGGTGTTGCGAGCGACAAAAGTGCTGCCGTGGTATTGTTGAACGAACAAAAGGGAGTGTATATAGAAGAGAGTTGAGGAAGCTACAAGCAAGTATAAAAGGGGCAGGGTCTACCACCGACGCTCTGCGACTAGCGTAAGAAAAAGTTTTCTTGGGTCTGAAGTTGACTCTCAACTTCCTACTACTCGGGACTTGGCTTGAAGTTGTCTGCCAACTTGCTTCACCTCCAACTAAAGGAAGCAGTTTACTCGGCTTATATAGACTTTTGGCTACCCTAAAAGTCTCAAACAAACATACTAATAACCATAAAATGTATTCACGGTAATCGTGTGAACCAGAGAGACTATTAGAAGATATTTCCTCAAGGTAAATATCTAGGTGCCATACCCATGCCAGCCACCCATCGGCCAGGGGTGGGAATTGATGTGGCCATTATATAGACCTTTCAGAGCTACTTGTAGTATCACCCACAACCTGGAACTGTACTGACATCTACTATGACAGCGTGTCCTAAAATGAAAAAAAATCAACCGATGAATTTGCCACACTCACCCAAATTAAAAATATCTTGCAAATTCAAAAACTGTTAAAAATATCTTCCAATTCCGATACTGTATACATATACAATCATGGTCCTCATCTAGATTTTTTTCGTGCGCGAATTTGCGCACATCACGCCCTCTCGCTCAAGACGAACGTCCCGACTCGTCACTGTTCTTCTTCTGCTTCCGTTAGTGTTCGCTGTCTTATTGATAAAATGTATGGTCTCTCAAACGGGTACGGATGCAACTGATTACCAATATGATGCTCTAAAAAGTAGGTTCGCATTACTGGTACCTCACTTTGTAGCATAGCCTCATATATTGGTTTGATCACATCGAGGTGGGGTTGAATACATTCTTCTTCCGTGACTCTTCCGAATCTTCCAAGAGTGAAAAAATATATGTGATATGCAAACTCTTCTGGAAGATGCCGGAGGAATGGATGTCGATAAGAAAAGAAGACGCGCATCATCAAGAACGAATCTTCGTAAGATAAGTGCGGTCCATGTAGCGCCCTAAAACATAAACAGATGCTTATCATGAAATAAGAAATGACCTGCGCATCGTTCGCATCCTCGGAGATATTGCGCAGCCAAAAAGATAATCTTCTTCTTCCGACTGTATGCTGTGCATGGTTGTGAAGGAGAGCTAGAGATGAAGTTGTGGTGGACGGTCCCGATGAATGGCCGCGACCAGCTCCTGACGTACTGGGACCTGCACGAGGTCCTCTCGGGGGACGACCGGAACCTCTTCTGGGCGGGTTGTTGTCTCCTGAAGGTCCTCCTCTGGTCATCATCACTGCTTCAGGAGGATCCTCGCCGCCTCCAACGTTCCCAATTTGTGGCGGAGAAACGTAAGGTTCCCATAGAGGATACGGGACCAGCCTGTATTCCATATCCGGGGGTAAGGCGTAACCTCTCAGTCGCACGTCTTGGTTGTTCTTGAGAAATACGTAAATTGGACGGATAATATTCAGATACGTTTGCGACAAGTCTCCAGCAGCTACCATTCCATATCTTCCTATAGAGTAATGATATATTACCTCCACAAACTCTGGACCTGCTTCCGTGAACCTTCCGTTTTGGAATGAAAATAGAACTCTTATTAATAGTCGGAAATCTTCTTGAGGTAGCAATGGTCCGTTCAACGTACGAAAACATAGGCATATATTAATGTAGAAATGGATGATTACGTGGAGTTCGTAGTAGTCCCGCGTAACCGAGATGATCCATTCCCAGGCCCTTTTTCCTCCCATAGGAATCATTCTATAGTTAAAGATGAGTATGCCCCGTGGTTGCGCATAGTCCTGTGTGAGAAGGAATTCTTCAGGCCTCTGATGGTAAGGGACCAGACGACGTGCATGGATGGCCCTCCTTGATCTCTTCCCTGAGCTTGAACAGAGCTGATAGTGCGGGTGTCTTTCTCCGTGACGATGCAAGGGTTCGAGTACTTGGTTTGGAAGGCCGGCCACTTCACAGCCTGCTGCATTGCTTTTCCATGTATTATTTCCTTTTCGATGAATCTCAGTACCACCTCAGCATTTGCCTCCTCAACTGCAACTGCTATTGGCCATCCAGTAAGATGTTCCACGCCTATAAGGAGATATTTGTTTCCGGAAGAAGTTTCCTTGAACGGGCCCGCGAAGTCAATTGAGAAGGTTTCAAAGAGACCGGAAACTGGAAAACTTAGAGTGGTCTTATACTTCCGTATTGGAGTGAATTTTTGGCAGTTGTCGCAGCTTTTCACGAAATCATAGACGTCCTTATGGATACCGGGCCACCAGAATCTCTCAGTTACGAATTTTTTGGTTGTTTCGAGATCCCAATGCCCTAGCTCATCATGGAAAGTCCTCAAGATCTTCATTCTTTCTTTCAAAGGGGCCACTAGTCGGGGACCGGCTTTAGTGTGCCGGAAGAGTTTCCCATTCCACAATGTAAAAGCCTTTTGATTCCTGCGTACCCAATTTCGGTGTTCAAGATCAACCTTTCTCATTTCTAGTCCATCAAGAACTTAATTAGTCCGTGAATATTAGCTTCGTACTCGTTATCGTTCGGCAACTGCAACTCGGCGACTCCGACGATGTCCTCCGAAGCTTTTTCATTTGGAATCAGTGCGTCCCTCAAGCGGGATAGGTAATCGGCAGGCTGATTATTGCGTCCGGGTCTATACAATTTCAAACCGATATTCTGCGAAATGTCGAGCCATCGGGCCAAGCGGTGATGTACATCCTTCTTTTGAATGCTGTTTTAAGTGCCTGGTGATCAGTTATCAAGACAAATTTCTCGAGTGATAAAAGGTATACGCGAAACTTTTTCAGCGCGAAGACGACAGCTAGCGCTTCTTTCTCGCAGACTGAGTATCTCTTTTCCGCGTCATTCAGAGTTCGGCTTGCGAATTGAACAGGGTGTAGTCTTCCGTTTTCATCTTTTTGGGACAAAACGGCACCCAAAGACCGTTCTGAGGCATCTGTCTCCACAACGAATGGTCTCTTGAAATCTGGGTACATGAGAACTGGGGGGCACATAGCTTATCTTTAAGCTCCTGAAATGCAGTTTCCATTTCCTTGTTCCAGTGAAATTTTCCGTTCTTCGTAGTGCTGGCATGTAACGGTGCTGCAGTCTTGGCGAAATCTTTGATAAATCTTCTGTAATATGAGGCCAGTCCTAAGAAGCTTCGGACCTCCGTCTTTGAAGCGGGCCTTGGTGCCAACTTTATTTTTTTCGTTTTCTCTGGATCCACTCTAATTCCCTCTTGGTCGACGATATGACCGAGTAATTGGATAGAAGTTTTCGCAAAGAAGCATTTGCTCAACTTAATTTTCAAGCTATACTCCGATATCCTCTCCACAACTGTCTTGACGTGCGAGATGTGCTGATCCAATGTTTCTGAGAATATGACGACATCATCGATATAGACTCTTGCGAATGGAAGTCCTTTCAAAACCTCGTTCATCATTCTTTGGAATGTAGCTGGTGCATTCATGAGACCAAAAGGCATCACTTCGAACCTGAACGTACCGGCTTTGCTGGTAAAGGTTGTTTTTTCCTTACATTTTTCATCCAATGGAATCTGCCAATAGCCAGTGTAAAGGTCAATTGAGGTGAAATATCTCCCGTCCTTCAGGTCCTCGAGGATCTCCTCCATGTTCGGAATCGGAAATCGATCGGGTATCATTCTCTGGTTCAGTTGTCGGTAATCGACGCAAAAACGCAGCTTTCCATCCTTCTTTGGTGCGACCACAACTGGAAACGACCATGGGGATGAAACTGGTCGAATAATATCATTTTTCAGCATACTTGTAACATTTTCTGAGATAAATTGGTCATATTTTGGCGGTTGACGTCTAGGCTTGTGGTAAATCGGTTGAGTGTCGGTAAGTTCGAACGAGTGAGTAACCGGTACACTTGCTTGTCTCAAATCTGAAACGCTCCATGCAATTACTTCGGAAGATGTTAACATGTCGGATATTTTCAGTGAGGCGGGGGCGGGAAGGTGCTGCACTTTTCCTTGGATTTCTGCCATTTGGCGCCCTTTTTCTTCTTGATCCTCAACCTCAATATTTTGAAGGACCTCTTCCGTCGTGCTCACATCTTCATATATGGAATTCGCGTATTCTTATTTTCTTTGCAAAGGTAATCTTCTTTCATGCTCCGAATTCTGTCCTTTGATTCGATATCATCGCAAAAAGAAACACATTCGGGTTTCAAACTTATCCTAGAATCCCAGTCGTCATCTGTTTCAAACCCGGAATCATAATCGTCCCATGCCATGTTCATTAACCCCCGAGGGTACCCTTTTCCACTTCCGAAAGTGTTAGTTGGTTCCGAATCTTCGCTGTCATAGCTAGAAGTGAAATCTTCACTGTCCGTTTCTTTTAAATCTTCAGGATGCGTGCTTTTGTCGAAATCCAGGGGCATCTTCACGGTTCTGCCGTCAATATTAACTGAAACCATTTGGTTGCCCAAGTCAATGCATGTCCTAGTCTTTCCATTGTGGGGCAGCCAATGATTGCATCGAAAGGGAGATCCGGCATGACAAGAAAGTCTACATCAACTTTAGAGTCCCCAAAGAACACGGAAACCTTGTCAACAGTGCCCATGCATTTTGAGACGGTTCCATCCGCTACAGTTATTTTTCGAGTCGTTGGAGTAATTTCGAGACCTAGATCTGTCACCAAAGTTTCTGAAATGAGGTTTGGAACAGCACCCGAATCGAAGAGAGCTTGGGTTTTCATACCCAATACTTTGACTGGTACCAGCTTAAGACGTCTTGGTGCTGTCGAGGCCGATTGAAGAAACAGTTTCTTACCCTTAGCGGACTTATTAGACCTGATAATTTTTTTGAGTTCTTTTCTCGCATCCTCTGCGTCGCCCCTCAAAAGTTGACCAAACGTTATCCCAGTTGGGGCCGATGCAAGCTCAGCCACCAAATTGTACCTCTTCACATACTCTAGTACGTCCTTAGAGATACTCTTAACTTTCTTACTCTTTTTCGTCTTCTTGGCCGGAGTGACTCCCACTCCTGGAACAACTTGATCAGACCTCTTGGTTCGAGGAGGTACAGGTGCTGGGATATGCTCCAGCATTCCATACTCTAGCCTAGGTTTCTTCGATAAAATGTTCCCTTCCCCATCCCTTTTTGTCACATTGACTTGACTAATCTCTTCAGCGATGGATACGTTACCGGCATCCGTCAACCTTTGATCCCTTCTATTTTGTAAGATTTTCACCTCTGGTCCTGACTCACTCCTCGCTTCCGATAAATTTGCTCTTCTGTTGTCTTTAGACCAGCAGTTACTTTCATGATGCCCATATCGACCGCACTTTGCACAACGAGTGTTTCTATGTGGATTATCAGGACACCTGTTTGCAAAGTGTCCAGGCTTGTGACAGTAAGAACAGACTTCTGCGGCCTTAGGGGCCCCAGACTGGTTCTTCTTAATGGTAAGAGTAAGGCTTTCCAACTGCGAGGTTATCATGTCAAGTCGATTATCGAATCGGGTTTCCAACCTTTCTTCCAAGTTTTTGACATCGCTCCTGACAGATTCTAATGCCGCTGCACTAGTAGCCGGCCTTTGATAATTTTTTCCAGGATGTACGATAGACATCGATGTGCGGGTTTCCCTCGGTACCTCACTCAGTGACTGAAACGTCTCCGAATTTTTGACAAATTCTACTATGGTACCCTTCAGTTCATCAAAAGTGTGAGGGCCCTTGATGAGGAGGAAATCGGAGAGCCGCTTATCCCCATAGCCGCCTTACGCAGCATTCCGTACTTGGCTTGGGCGTTGAACCCAGCCTTTTCATAAAGATCACACAAGTACACCAATGAGCTTAACAAATCGTCGAAGTTGAGCCGGGCCTCTATGGCGGTACGAATCATCTCATCTGGTTCTACCTCCTTAGCATACTCTTTCACAAGCCACTCACATACCTCACCGAAGTTACGCCCATTCCCGTTAAGAGACCACCCGTCGATAAACTTGGACTTATATTTGTGCTTTGCGTCACCATGAAGATAGGCGAAGATACTTGCGGCCTTCTCTTCATCGCCCTTCTCTCGCATCACAACGTTGACATATGTGTAAAGAAACTCCTCAACGTCTTCAGTCTTGCCCCTGTGAACGTTATACGAGCAGCGTTGAGATCCATGATTACAGAAAAGAAATCCCCCCGAAGTGTTCCTTACTACTGCTCAACTCGAATACCTCGGGTGCAACCCCCTCCACAAGAGTACCAAATGATAGGGGTAAATCGGCGGGGGAAGAGATCCTCAGAACCAATTACCCTGAGAAGGAGGTGTTGCGAGCGACAAAAGTGCTGCCGTGGTATTGTTGAACGAACAAAAGGGAGTGTATATAGAAGAGAGTTGAGGAAGCTACAAGCAAGTATAAAAGGGGCAGGGTCTACCACCGACGCTCTGCGACTAGCGTAAGAAAAAGTTTTCTTGGGTCTGAAGTTGACTCTCAACTTCCTACTACTCGGGACTTGGCTTGAAGTTGTCTGCCAACTTGCTTCACCTCCACTAAAGGAAGCAGTTTACTCGGCTTATATAGACTTTTGGCTACCCTAAAAGTCTCAAACAAACATACTAATAACCATAAAATGTATTCACGGTAATCGTGTGAACCAGAGAGACTATTAGAAGATATTTCCTCAAGGTAAATATCTAGGTGCCATACCCATGCCAGCCACCCATCGGCCAGGGGTGGGAATTGATGTGGCCATTATATAGACCTTTCAGAGCTACTTGTAGTATCACCCACAACCTGGAACTGTACTGACATCTACTATGACAGCGTGTCCTAAAATGAAAAAAAATCAACCGATGAATTTGCCACACTCACCCAAATTAAAAATATCTTGCAAATTCAAAAACTGTAAAAATATCTTCCCAATTCCGATACTGTATACAATCATGGTCCTCATCTAGATTTTTTTTCGTGCGCGAATTTGCGCACATCAGACCTCGTTGCAGTATGGCATGGTCTGCGTTCTGAAATCTCTCGCTTGGAAGACGACAATTGCAAATGGTCTCCGGCTCGATCCTTCGCCACCGCTCTCCGGGATATCGATACGAAAATACTTGCCGAACTGTCGGACCTCCCTTGTTTCCCTGGAGCAGTCCCTCTGCCTCCCCCACCAGCAGCGGCAGGTGGATTCAAACGCCGCCGTACCCAGACTGCCCCTGTTCCGCCTCAAACGGATGGCTGGATTACAGTCGGCGCTCCGAATGCCCAATCGCCCATCCCTCCGCTCCCTACTACACCAGCAGACATCAACCCTATGGTCTCCTCGAACACATTCCCGCCCCGATGCCGACATGGATCCTAACGCATGAATCTCCCAGCTGTGAATCTAGTTTCAGGACCATCTCAGTCACCCCTCACCTTCCGCTCCCTCCTCTCCGCCCCCTTCCCTGTTCTCACCTTCATTCCTCGCACGGTCCAAGCCGCGGCTTACGACTTATACTTTGCTGCCTTGTGCCGCGTTATATCTGCTCCATCGCCAGAGCACAGGACTCGAGCCCTTCTGGAACTTCTTGCCATCCCGAAGTTGGTTTTTCGACACAACTGCCCCCGCGCTCTTGGCCGCCGCCGCAGGGAAAATTGCTCCAGCCTTGTCGACCGCATCCGCATGGCCTCTAGCCGCCTCTATGATGCACCTCTTCGAGAGGCCTCCTCGTTTGTTCATCTCCGCTACCCCCTCTCCGATTCCATCCCCTCCCACCCTCGCCCGCCCTGACACGGCCCTTCGCAGATGCCGTCGCTTCCTCTCCCGGGGTAGCCCTTCCCGGGCCACAGCAGCCCTTCTCCAAGTCGATCCCCCACTCTTTCCCCAGCGAAGCTACCTTTCAATCCTTGGCTTCACTTCATCCCCGCCCCCATCCCAATCACTCCCATGCCCCCTCACGGTTTGCCTCCGGCGCTAAAGTTCTCGGTCTCGGATGTCCGCCGTGCCATTCACAGCCTGGATCCTTCAACCGCTCCTGGGGCCGATGGTCTATCCCCAGTGTTCCTGCGAAAGCTGCTTCGCCCGGCAGGTGGGGTCACGCCCGGGAGGGATTGCCTACATGCCATGACAAAGTTCCTCAACCTCTGTTTGAACAGCGATCTGCCGGCCGCGTGCCGCCCGTATTTCTGCGGAGGTCGTCTTACTGCGCTGCCGAAGCCAAACGGGGGAATCCGTCCGATTGCGGCTGGGCTTCTCTACCGACGCCTAATTTCTAGGCTCGCGGCACACAAAGCCACCCCCGCCATCCGCTCTTACCTTCTGCCCCATCAGGTCGGGGTAGGCGTCAAGAACGGCACCGATGCAATAATTCATTCTGTGCGTCGTCTTTCCCAGAGACCCGAGTTCCACGATCACGTCTTGGTCCAGATAGATGCTCGCAACGCTTTCAATTGCATCTCCAGCCAGCGCATTCTGGAAGCCGTACAGACACATGCCCCAGGCCTCGCACGGTGGGTACACTCTTGTTACGATGCTCCTACAGAGCTTGCTTTCGGACCCTACTATGTCCGTAGTTCAGAGGGCACTCAGCAAGGTGATCCCCTCGGTCCCTTGCTCTTTGCCCTGGCTCTCCATCCGCTCTTGCTATCGTTACAGGAGAAGTTCTCACCTGCCCTGAACGCTTGATACGCAGATGACGGTAACATTGTTCTTCCTCGATCCCAAGCCACTGATGCCATCCGATTCGTCCAGCTTGAAGGAGGTCCACTAAGGTTCCAGCTCAACCTTGCCAAGACCTAAGTTTACGGCTTCTCCCCTTCCCACTCCCCTTTGGCACTTCCTTGCCCCTTTTCAACCCCCCCTGGTTTTATCGTGCTGGGATCCCCGATTGGCTCGGACGCTTTTGTTTCCCAATTTTTCGCAGGCCGCCAAAACGAAGTTGACCGCATCTTCCAATCCCTTCGAGACTTGGATGATGCTCAAATTGGCTTTCCACTTACACCGCTTCTGCGCGAACGACTCCAAGGTCATGCACTTGCTGCGTACGCTTCCCTCCACTCAATCTGCGGTTCTCGCCGCTAGCTTCGATCAGAAGCAGAGGGAAGCGTTCCACCAATTGCAGCTGCCCTGTCCAGAGCGAGCCTGGCTCCAAGCCTCTCTCCCCTTCTCAATGGGCGGTCTAGGTCTCCTGCAAACTTCAGACATTACCGAGGCTGCATACGCAGCATCTGTAATTGATTCTTTTGGACTTATCTCCGACCTGCTTACCCTTTCCCAGGACTGCCACTTGGAAGAGATCCCTCGGTCTGCCATCTCGCTCTTATCCTCCCGCCACCCGCAGCTGTCTTCGTCGCTTACAGCTACGGCTCTTTTCGAGCGTTGTTCATCGCCGGTCCCCGGCGAAAGGCTCCAGTCTGCGATCACAACTGAACTCATGCTATCGAAGTCCGATAGCTTGTTCTCGTCCGCGGCAGCCCACGACCGAGCACGGCTCCTCTCCGTGCGCACATCCTCCGCATCGTCTGTTTTCTCTTCGCTTCCTCACCCCCACCGCGGTACGTACGTGTCCTCTTCCGCCTGGAAAGTCGCTCTGGCTCTACGTCTCGGCATCGCGCTATTCCCTGGATCTACTCGCTGTCCGGTCTGCTCCCGCCGCTCGGCCGACATCGCACCCGTCTTAGATCCAAGTGGTCAACACGCGTTGACCTGTGATGTGCGCAAATTCGCGCACGAAAAAATCTAGATGAGGACCATGATTGTATACAGTATCGGAATTGGGAAATATTTTTACAGTTTTTGAATTTGCAAGATATTTTTAATTTGGGTGAGTGTGGCAAATTCGTCGGCTGATTTTTTTCATTTTAGGACACGCTGTCATAGTAGATGTCAGTACAGTTCCAGGTTGTGGGTGATACCACAAGTAGCTCTGAAAGTTCTATATAATGGCCACATCAATTCCCACCCCTAGCCGATGGATGGCTGGCATGGGTATGGCACCTAGATATTTACCTTGAGGAAATATCTTCTAATAGTCTCTCTGGTTCACACGATTACCGTGAATACATTTTATGGTTATTAGTATGTTTGTTGGAGACTTTTGGGGTAGCCAAAAGTCTATATAAGCCGAGTAAACTGCTTCCTTTAGTGGAGGTGAAGCAAGTTGGCAGACAACTTCAAGCCAAGTCCCGAGTAGTAGGAAGTTGAGAGTCAACTTCAGACCCAAGAAAACTTTTTCTTACGCTAGTCGCAGAGCGTCGGTGGTAGACCCTGCCCCTTTTATACTTGCTTGTAGCTTCCTCAACTCTCTTCTATATACACTCCCTTTTATTCGTTCAACAATACCACGGCAGCACTTTTGTCGCTCGCAACACCTCCTTCTCAGGGTAATTGGTTCTGAGGATCTCCTCCCCCGCCGATTTACCCCTATCATTTGCGATCATAAGGCACGCAGCGGTTGCAGTCACAGCCGCCGTAGCCTGCCTTTGCATTAGGACCTAACGAACGTTTCCAAACTTTTCTATCGATCCAACAGCTACGTTCCGAACAACGTGCGTTACTCCACAGTACAGAGTTTGGTGGTGGTTGTCTGGAAAACCATGGGATAGATCGGATAAATCTTCCGAGAGTAAAACACCCAAACCCTTTCCCCCACACAGTACAGTACACATGCAGCTAGGTGCCAGCCACCGAGTGTGGAATTAGGAAATTGGAGATATGTCGTAATAGTGCCCTAATGGATGCTTGTTACGCTTGGGAGAGCGGTGTGTGGTAGGGATGAGCAAGATATGTTGAAAGAGTTTGATAGAGGCTTTAGAGTGTTGAATGCAAAATAATTGGGATAGGTAGATCCAATTAATAATAAATAGTTCCAACTTGAATAAATAAATAAATGCCATAAATGGACTTAGAATGAAAAATGAATAGAAAACCAAATTTAAGGATAGCTGATCGAGGGGAATATTTCGATAGCCCGAGGATGTAAAAAAAAGTTCTAACAACCTCGACTACTTATACTCTACACCAGGGTGAACCTGCTACAACAATCAGGTGAGCCGTTCAATAATTTTGGTAGACATAACTCAGGCTTAGCAATAATTATTGCAGTATTTTCCAGGTAAGCAATCATCCAAAAATAATAATTTGTTGGTAGCATAAATGCAATAATTATAGCATGCATAATATAAAAAACCCAACTGTAGGATATAAAAATCATTTCACACTGAATTCAGAATAAAATAGTGCCAATGTAAAATAGATAAAATTATTCCTTGATGATTCATAATAAATATATATTGTGGGCCTCAATAAAAATATTGCTCCACAGTTCAGCATCACTGTAGGACACCGGGATAGAAATTAAAATATTTGGTCAAACTTTCACAAGCAGCTACGTCGGGGGCACTTAGCTTGGCGATAGTAAGGATAAGCAGGCGTTGCGTGGTTCAGAACAGACATCATTTTCGGCAGAACTACGGCCAACGGTTTCTCCTGCAATCGGAATTCAGATGATGGAGCCTGATAGATCCTTAACAATTTGAGTCCTAGCCGTTCAACGGTTTGGTTAAACTGAAATGAGTTTGGTGCTGTATACTGATAATAAGCATGCAAAGCCTTTTTGGGCTGACGCAATTCCTGATAGAGTTAAGCTCTTTCAGAAATCCAAATAGGTAAAAATGAGAAAGATGAGAACCATTGGAAAATTCCCTAAACTGCAGATGTCGCATCACGGACCTCAGTTGGAAAAAACCCAAAAGCCTGATGCTTGAGCATGAATATATAAGCTAGATTAGTCTCACTTTAATCCATGAACATAAAATCAAACTACACTATTTCATTTGGTTTTCTGAGTGCATAGCATGACCATAAGTCGTGCGATTATTGGACCCAATTTTGTACTAGAATAGTTTAGAAAGGAATTGAAGAAGCGTTCTAGGTCTTCCGATATGGTATCCCATTCAAAAAAGTTGATAATTGTTTCCAGTGGATATAGAATAGCGTTCCTGTCTCACTCAGAACGTTCTTGCACCTGATTGTATCTTAAGGGTCATCGGTTGTAATTTCAATGGGAGATCCGATCCGACTCGGGCAAAAAACATCTGAATATGCACCAGTCAAATTAATAAACGTTTTTATTTTGCTCCTTATAACCCATTTTCCTCTGCACCAGCTAGTATTTTTTCAAACACAGTTTTGACTTTTGGAGGATTATGTGTACCAGATTCAGGTCCGGAATCTATGTTACAAACGCCGACCTCTTTTCCGGGTTTCCTCTTTGATACAAGTCTCAAAATGACGTGCAGTTTGTGTGCGACATTTCGTCAGCCATTTGAATTGGATGACGTGATATGAGCTGGGGACACTCTGTTCCCGAGATTCTAATAATATTGCGTAAGTTGTTGACTGCTGTGTTGAATTCATATCATGTATGGGGACCGCAATTCCCTTTGCCGCATATGCAATGCTGAGAGTGACAGGCGGGCGGGTCCACTAGGTCGAAACTTGTGGATTCGAAGATACTTTGTGATGCGTGATACTGTAGGGGTATTTTTTATGGCTGAGAATGTCTCCTACCATTCCGTGGCAGACTCACCAAACTGAACAGTAGTCTTCGTTTAGGTAGGTTTATCGGACTACTTCATTGTGTACTTAAACTGAGTAAAGATGAGAGTGGAGTGAAAACATTATCACCTCATCAAATAATCCAGAACTTCCTGCTCTGCCTTTACTTACCAATCAAAGTTCCTTTGCCTTTTTTTATCGATTTGATCACAAATGGGAGGAATTTCATTTCCGTTCGGGCAGGTACCGCCGGGCCAGTGATGATCTCTCTCGTAGTGTATTTTCAGGTTCCCACGTGATCTTTGAGCAATCAGTGTAATCAAAAAATGGTGAGCTCTCGATGATGGTCCAAATCGAAACCTAGAGATTTTAGTAGAGGAATAGAAAGTATCACTTCATCCATGTACTCGTAAATCATTAGATCTTCTCCATTAACAAGTCTCACAGAGCCTTCCTGTTTGTCACTTTCAGTACCTATACGCGCCTTTTGATGTGCTTGTGCAGTAAAGGTTACAATTTTTCCCAACTCGCAGTTGCAATTTCTCTGGTTTCGAAAGATTCATAGCAGGTACAAAAATTGTTTCATTTTCCAGCTGATGTACTGTGTTTTTGGCTGACCTCGTGGTGGTAAATCTTTATGGGTTGTACAATGTCGCACAGAGGCGTGTGGAGGGTATCCATAAATTAACTACGGATGTGGGCGGCGGGTAGACACCTGTCGCGCCTGCATTATTTGGAGACTAAATGCAAAACGGGTAACGAAGTCGCGGAGCTCCTGTTCAGGGGAAGAACCGCGACGGGAAGCAGCGAAGGAAGCAAGGCGGGGGAAATACCGTACGGACCTTACCATATACCTTCATCGCTCTAACGGTCACATTCCGCTCGACTTTGGTTAGCACCCTATAAGTGTAGAGTGCTGAGCTTGCTATTCAACGCAAAATGTTCCATTTTCATTTACCATTCAAATCCAATATCCATTTCGGTACATATTTGAGAATTGTATGGTGATTTTCTCTGACTAAAAAGAAAGGTGGTAATACTGGCGATTCTGAGAGAAGAGGTACCCACTTGCCTCAACTTTTGGTCTGCCAGGACTAAGGCATCTCATATATTTAATCAAGTGCGGTAAGGGGGGGGAATTGGGTTGGTTTACTGTGAATAATGGAAAGGTTGGGAGTCCTCTGTACTTGTAATGAAACCATTGCCAGGACCTATATTGCAAGTGCTTGAGCGTGTGTACCAACTAGAAAGTAGCTGGTAGACCGGTTGACAAGCAAGTTGCGTTGGAGGTATGCGGTAAGTGCTTTGATTGAAAATTCCAATGTGACCAGTGTGCATAACATCACTACCCACACAATTCGACATTGAGTTTTCGGGTTACTTTTTAGGCACTCACGTGAACTTACCACCCGACGTGCTTGGTCTTTTGAATACATCTTCGACATGACGAGGTCGCCAAAGCGATACAATTCCACGGATATTTCTTGCTTCTACACCTCGGCTGCTTGGATTACGATAGATACTCTCAACATCCAATATCACCGAAATTCACCTTGATATGGGACAAAATCTCGTAATCATTCCAGTACAACCGAGGGGAGCCCATAGAAAAGAAAACAACGCGGCACAGGATCCTATTACGTGCCTGATTACAGTTACTTTTCGAGTATCTTTATTACTACCAATTAAATGCGCGGCAAGTATTTCAAGTGGCTCCCAGTTCAAGAGAGGGGGAGCTATGTCATTGCCACCAGTTGGTGGAACGATAGTGAAGTAGAGGTCAACGCAGAGGGGGCGACTGGAGTTCGTTGACATCGTGCATTTACCGCCCTGTAGGAATCTGGTGGGGCTTACAGGAGTGCCCTCCGGGGCTGCCATATCCCAACGCTTAACCTAAACATGAGCTACTACTGAGTGGCCGAACTGACACGGCATGATAGCTCCTGTCCTTAACGCCAAATTGCATATTCGCCTCTCATCCACGATTGGCTTCATTCTGTTAAGCTGATCTCTTCTGAGGGGGAATGATATCGTCCCCTACTGACACAGAAGAAAGTCTCCCACAAGGAGCTCGGCTTCACCGGTGGACTTCGAAGGAACCTGTAGCGATGAGCTGTGGCTTCGCGAGACGCACCTCCGTTGGCTAGAACAGCGGATAGAATGAATAGCGGCCAATACAAGGGTGAGTGTGTGGTGGAGAGATCTGTGCGATAGTTTTTACGAGGAAAATGACATGGGCTGTATTGTAGTCTCTGCAGAGTCACAGAGTCTCTGCGACTCGATCGTTCAAATCAAATGGAATTAATTCATTCTGGTATTGTGCGCGTTGGTGGGATCCACGAGTTCAGCGTGGTAAAGATGATGAGTGGCTGTGATAAGCGCTCGTCTGCCACGAATTTTCCACGGGGAGAAAGAAAGGCAACAGGGTTTTGCATGAAGGATAGAATTCGTCTCTGAGTCATACAGAGAAAACAGGTGAGGCAGATACACTGCACGATGCGATATAGTCGTGGTGTCCCAGGGAAAACCCGGAGTTGAATCATAAGCTTGTAACAGGTTGAGTGTTGACGTTCAAGATTTGAGTGTATGTTGAGTTTTTACGAGTTGCAGGTGAGATGCAGATTCGGAGGGTTGAGAAACGTATGGAGGGAACGGAAGGGTTGGTGAGGATGGGGTTTGTGGATGTGAGGGCAGTAGAGGCGAGGGGAGCATGTTGAGAGACAAGAAGGTGCGGACTGCGAGGACAGAGTGGTCGCGTGTTGCAGATGGAGGTGGGATGGAGGTTTGCACTAAATCCATGGCAAGGTGAGGGTCCAACCCGTGGAGAAACAGCGGCCGCATGCGGCTAGGGTTTTGTTGAAGTACTTTGTAAGGTTGTGAAATCAAACGCTTACTTGGACTGGAGAAAAACGAAAAATATCGTTAATAGTCCTCAACGTCGGGAGCTACACGCAGGCGGGCGTCTGGCGTCAAAAGAATCTACACGGGGGCTAGAAGCCTGCACGGGGGGGAGCATGTGGAGTGCCTTAATGTTTGAAAGATATGGTCGGTTGTGGCTACTGTAATTGTCTTGTTTTCTTCCATGGGAAATCCCATGGGGTGGCATTACTTTGGTAGCGAGACCCGCTAGAACCACGTGTGGTAAATCTTTACGATTTGTACAGTGTGGCGCAGAAGCGTGCGGAGGGTATTCAGAAATTAACAGCACCACAGGGGTCACTGAAGACGATATTTTGAGCGGCAATACGGCTCCTCATTGGTACACGTTTCACTCTGCATTTCATAAAACCGCTGGTGTCCAGAAAAGCTTCTCTTCTATGCTGTGCAAACACACTTGGCGTTAAATTGGGTAAATTGGGTTTACTTGAATGGGTTGGTATACTTAATTTTCCTGCTAAGAGCAATCGCACACTAGGACTACTGTAAGTAGGGTAACCACTTACTGTACATACCCTCGGAATGGAGGTTCTCTGGAATAACTATAATCCAAGCAGCCAAGGTGTAGAAGCAAGAAATATCCGGGGAATTGTATCGCTTTGGCGACCTCATCAAGTCGAGGATGAATTCAAAAAACCGTTCGAGACGTCGCAAACCCTCTGGGATTGAATAATGCGATGAACAGCTGGTTCTTCCATCCTGCATTTGTCTTCCACTCCGTTACTTGAAAATCCAAGGAAATAGACCGCCGAAAATAAGTATTTTGAGCATATTTCAATTATTACCAGTCATTAATACGAAATTTGTTTTCATACGAATCAGCTAGAGACACGTGGTGGCACACTGTTATGGTTTACCGTATAGTACTGTACATTTGGTTATTTATTTCATCCATTGATGCTGCAACGCCTTCCGTCTTTCCGGTACACATAGTTCATATCCAAAACTCTCCCCAGTTCAGACCCCTCCCATGTGTCGCAGTAATTACTTTACACCCTCTTTTTCCTCTTCTTACTACTGGACATACCATGATAGAACATTCGATCCGATCACAGCCGTCTTGTCCTTCCCAATACCACAAAGGCCATCCCCAGATATCAAAGAACATAAATTTAGGCTTTTTTGCAGAATTCAGATGCGGAATGGACCCACAGGAAGAACTTACATACCCAAAGGAAAATTTAACTGCACCATACAGGTATTTGTGCTCATACCACTTGAGGAGCACCGCACAAGTAATTCGCTAGGCCAAATGCTAAGAATCGTTAAATATCACGAAGACTAGCTTTATTCGATGTTTGTGCGATGTAACTATTTTCCATTTTACACCACTGTACAGTATAATTGAGACTTGATTTCTGTTTTACTTCAGTTTTCTAATATATGGTGTTGAAGCAGGAAACTTGGATAGTCTTGGATGAATCCAGACATTCTGTGCAAGTGATAAGCAATGTTATTCCCTACTATTTATTTTTCTATACTGTTTTATTTGATGTGGAGCCCATGTCATGGGTTTTTATACTTAATCATTTTTGATTCCACTATTCTCTAGTCAACTATAGTTTCCGGCACCTTCCACTACGCTGACAGAAGTATAGAAATTCTATAGTGGATATGAAGACCTGTGTATGAATGGGTGCCCATAGGTATTGCAGAGGAAATCGGTTTACACTACATTGACCTCATCGTGCCATAACTCATCCCCATTGTCTCCATAAATACGTTCAGTGCAATTAGCTGTCTCCATACCCGTTCTACACAACGTGTTACATATTTTGAAAATATTCGCGGCGACTTCCTTTTGAAGCCATTTTCTTGCATCTCTAGCGAATTTATCAAAAGTTTCGGACGAAGTGACTTGGAAACTAACCAAAACATTTAAAGTCAGACTGGAAAGAAGATGTAAAAATTGAGCAAACATTTTAGTTTGTGTCCTGATACACTGTGTTACAAAATTATTTATTCGAGTCCTGGAGTTTATTCTGAATCATCGAGGAATATTTTCAACTATTTAATTCGGCCGTATTTTCACCGTGTTCAATATGGGATAATTTTATATCCTACATTCGGTATTTTATAATTTACTGGATATAATTATGGCATTTCTATTATCGAAAAATTATGATCTGGATGAATGCCTGCCGGGCAAATACGGTAGTGGTAGTCTTCGAGCTAGAATTACGTCTACCCAAACTATTGAACTGAAACGTGAATTTCCGTAACATACTTTCTCCAGTCTAGAGTATATATAGTCCCAGGTTGGTAGAAATATTTCTATTTCGTTCGGATCATACAGCTATCTCCATCGATCATCTACTATTAATATGGACTTTCTATTAATATTTTTATGGGAGTCAACTCAGGGAATTACTTGTTATTCAATTTGGAACGATTCATTCTTGCATACACCTATCCCAACAATTAAACAGAATCACCCGGAACTAAGAACTATTATTTATAGAATAATCGAGTTGCAAAACCATAGAAGTTTTTAGAGCTTGAAGTCTAAAGTACCTGACGTGATGTCCACCGGATATTTCGAATATCTCGAGCCCTGAATGGTGTGATGTGCGCAGAACTTATACACGAAATAAAATCTAGAAGAGGACTAAATTTGGATACAGTATCGGAATTCGGAAGATATTTTTACAGTTTCTGGTTTTGCAAGATATTTTTAATTTGAATGATTGTGGCAAAATCATGGGGTGATTTTTTATCTTAAGACACGGTGTGCATTAATAGAAGACATCAATGTACACATCCAAGGTTGCAATACTTTTCGAAGACGTCGCAGTATTTAAAGTTCGAAATCGACGTCGTTAAGGCAACCCTCCGTCATCAACTACCCAATCGGCTCACTCCTTCTTTTGGCCCTTAACATGATCAGCCTCCGCCCTTCCCTCACCATCACCAAGTCATCCCGAGGCCGTCGTCCACCCAACGCTTTGGCAATGATGGAAAATGGTCCAACCGACTACGATGATTTCTGTAGAAAGTGGGACCGGGAACGCGTTTGGGATTGGGTCTGCCGTAACTGCTTCGAGCAGGCAGAAGAGGCAGAGGGGGAGAAGTAGAGGGTAGAGGAGTTAAGGGAAGAGGAGTTGGAGGGAGAGGAGTAAGAGGAGGAATTAGTAGACCCGTTGGAGCCACTAGTATATAACGGTGAGAGGGCTCCCATGGAAATCGAAGTGGAGACTGAGGGAGTAATTGTGATTTTTGACTCTTAAGAAGAAAGATGAAGAGAGAAGTGAAGAGGAGGATGAATACGATGAAGGGAAGGGAGACATGGAAAGTGCTGGATTAATGGGGAAGGGGCCAGAAAATATGGTGGTGGCTCCGACTCTGGAACCGAATGGGGGCGTCCTCAGTAGTCTAGATATTTCGCAGGAGGCAATGGAGAATTCTAAGCCGGTCTTGGATATATGTGTTGACTGTCTGGGTGGAATGGATATTTTGGGGGAACTTTTTGGCTCTGCTATAGAGGACTAAAATACTTAAGAAAGAATATATATATTTATCCCGATAGTATCTGCTGTTATTCGTTCTCGCTCACACGATTCCATTTGATGCATTTCATGGTTCTTAGTATGTTTTTTGAGAATTTAGGGTTAACAAAAAAAGTCTATGTAAGCTGAGTAAACTGCTTCCTCTTGTGGAAGTCGAGCAAGTTGGGCGACAACTTCAAGCCAATTCCAGAGTAGTAAGAAGTTTACAGTCAACCTCAGACCCGAGAAATAGTTTTTCTACGCTGGTCACAGAGCATCAGTGGTTGACTCTGCTCTTTCCATACTTGCTTGTAGCCCTCTCAACTGTCTTCTCCATCCACTCCTTTTCTTTCGCCCAACTATACCACTGTAGTACTTTTTCCGCTTACAACACCTCCTTCTTGGGGTATTTGGTTCTGGGTATCTCCTCTCCAGACGATTTACACCTATCATGGTGTAATATATAAAAGTATACCAGTACGACGTATCTCAGGGAGTATTACGATAGGTAATAGTAAAAGGAAAAGATTTTCGAGTGCGAGGGTAGACTTCGGTTGTTTTTGCATTCTGTCTACTTTTCTTGCGAGGCAAAGTAAATCACTACACCATTCTCAATTTTGTACCCTAATGGATATTTTGTATCCCAATGGATATTTTGTTTAAAGACTAAATAAAAATGGAACAGGTTTTGCGCTGAATATCAAGCGCAGCACTCTAAATTCCTGAGCAGACATATACCGATATATCCACCCTCGGGGGTTGTCAACCAGATGCCTACGAAGTGCTAACCGACGTAGCCCGGAACGTGGCTGGTAGGTCAATGGAGACATACGGGACGCTTCGAGCGGTTTTAACCCAGAGGCATGCTGCAGCAGCAGTGATGCCCAACGTATCATGCCTTCTGACAGGCTTCGAGCCAGCCATTTAGGCACACAAGTGACAATACCCATCGTCCTAAACACGTCTACTATACACCGCGGATAGCCGAAACGCACTTTTCAAACATTAAGGAACCGAATCAATTTATTCATATACGGATAGAACGTGTATATACGAGGAATCTCATTTTGACTACGTGTGCACGAAGAACAGTGCTAGTTTAATTTAATCCACTGTAGGTGTACAGTACAGCATGAATCACTATGTAAATGTTTCACATGTACACAGTCCTCAGCATATGCTCGCTATACACATTTCAAATGGTTCCTCCATTTAAAATGTAGGAACTGTTTAATTCTGATTGTAATTGGTCCCCAAATATGTTTTAGTGTAGGAAGGAAGATTTAGGTGTTTTACTTTGAAAGATATATCCAATCTATCCCATGGTTTTCCAGTCAACCGCAATCGTCTCAAAAAGGTATGCCGGTACAGTCATAAGAAGGAACCACTCTCCCTGAAAGTTTAACTTCATGCAAGCCAGGAACTAGAATATATAAACCTTGTGGTCCACTTTAAGTTATACTGTAACAACTTGAAAGCAGGGGGAAAATGGGGGTGTTTTTATTGAGATGAATGGAATGGCTGGAACCCATTTAGAGTTGCAAATCTGCATGTCCTATTAAGTACATGTGCCGATAGTCGAAGTGATGTAGAACTAATTGCTGTCGAATGCTAGCACCGGCAACAGTCAACCAAAAAGTCGAGTGGATGTTAGCCAGCAGACAAGCAGCGTTAGAAGTTACTGCCAACGCCGAGTGTCGTTGTAGAAGCAGCGAGGAGAATAGAAATGCTATGAATGATTCACTCCACAAGAACTCGGTGAGTTCTGGGGGAGAAACAATTACGTACCTTATCGTAAGTGATATGCTAGCTGAAACCTATTCAGCTCTTAAGGTTGTGTATATGCAACTAAAATATTGCTACAGACCCAGATTGAAATCCACTCTGACGCCAAGCGGAAGTGGCTTAAGCAATTAAACAAGCCACATTGATTGTGTCCTCTTCATTTTGGGGGCTAATTTACTGTGGTAGATATGTGGATTGGTACCCAGTAAATTTGTACAGGAGCGTAGATATCGTATCATGGTCAAGCCAATTGTGGAACCGCACAATGCGTCGAAAACTGTAGATGGCACTCCAATCTACCAGAAGGTGGAAGGGAGGCCAGCCAGCAAACAAGCGGCATTGGAGGATACTGTCAATGCGGAGTGCCGCTGTAAAAGAATGCCTCTAACCTTCGAAGACCGTTCCATTGCGTGGGTGGCAACGGTTCTCGCGAGTTCCTTGAGGACGGAGAACGTCGCCGGATGACATCCTTCAAGCGTTGAGATGGGAACAGGAACCAGCCTCTTTCTCCCGGGCAGCTTAGCAAGGAACTCTTGGTATTTCCGCTGCTTCTCTGCGTGAGCTGCGTTCAGGCTTGTGAGTGGGTTGAAAGCCTTGGCTTATGCGTGCGAGGGAGCGGGTTGACAAACGTTACGTCGAAATAATCCGTGCCAACGGCGACTCCCATCGCCCTGATATCCGGCTCGTCCTTTTGGTAGTGTAGACGAGGTTCGATGAATGGACGTGGGGCGGCTCTTGCAAGATCGTTCCCCAGTAAAGTCACCTGTTTGTTGTGGCGAGTATCCCGCTCGCAGCCAAAGCGACAATGTAGCATGTGGTCCCCGTATATATCCAGAATTTCATGACACCCTGCGTTTGGGTAAGGGGTACCTGGGGCGAATAAAGGGGTTTGGCAAAAGTACTGGAACCACACGGAAAAGTCTTTGCTCTTGATGTGCTTCCTCAATCCAGGGCAAGGTGCACAGTAGACCCAGCCTTTGGCACCGGGGAGGGACATGCTAGCGCGGAAGGCGCGGGTGCGGATGTTTCCGAGCGGCAAGGCCTCTTGCGCAGCCACATGAATTGAATCTGTTAGCTTCTTCTGCGATGGTATTCTCTTTTGCTAGTAGAGTAGATATCTATTGGATGAGCCTCCGTAACATTTTCAATCCGTCTAGACGACCATTAAAGTTGAACCAGCTTTAGCCAGAATCTCGTTTACGGATAGAAAATCCTTCTGTACTCCCTAGTGGAGACAAAATCTTTGTTTTATTAGTGCAGGGGTACCTAGTCGTCCTGTACATTTTCGACACATACAAACAGGTCGAAGGACACCTCTTACTGGCTAGCTTCTTCTACCTTCCGCCCCATCATAGAAGGAATGATAAATGCTTCGGTTCTGACTTACAGTATGATAGGGTTAAATCGTCAGGAGAAGAGATGCTTAGAACGTACTATCCCAAGGAGGTGTTGCAAGCAACAAAAGTGCTACCGTGGTATAGTTGAACGAACAAAAAGGAGTGTATATGGAAGAAAGTTGAGAGTATACAAGAAATTATGAAAGGGACGGGTCTACACTGATGCTCTGTGACCAGCGTAGGGAAAATTTCTTGGATCTGAAGTTGAATATCAACTGTCTTCTACTAGGGACTTAACTTGAAGTTGTCGGCCAACTTGCTTGACTTCTCTACGAGGGAGGAGTTTACTCAGCTTATATAGACTTTTGGTTACCCCTAAAGTCCGAACAAAACTACAGAAGGTACCAAGAAATCTATAGAAACAATTTTTGTGGACGATATACTCTAAACAAAAGATACTTAGGAAACTAACAATCAATATGGTCCTCTTATTTCCCATTCTCTAAATCAGATCCAAACAACTTATATCAAATATCCATGCTGCCCAAGCAGTCTGCACAAATATCTGCGAACGGCTCATCACTATTTATTTCCTCCTGGGAGATATCTAAAGTGATGAAACCTTCTCCCAGATTATGAGGCGCCTCGGTGTTTTACAAGGCTCCACTCTGTCCTAGATCCTTTCCCTCGTCACCACATCATCAGCCTCGCCTTCTCATTCGACCTACCCCTCCGCAAAACGCCACATTTCGCCAAGTGCGGTTACTGCAGGCGCTGCCGCAACACTCGCAGAGCGCGAGAAACATCGTCATTGCGGCACTTACTGCAACCGAAACGATATCCTCCTCTCCTCCGTCGGGATTGATATCTATGGCGTCTTGGGCGACGACGGCAAGGGTTTTCTCCGCCGCCTTGCTTCCTTCGCTCTTCCCGTCGCGGTTCCTCCCTTCAACAGGAGCTGCGCGACTTCGTTACCCGTTTCGCATTTAGTCTCCAAAAATGCAGGCGCGACAGGTTTCTACCCTCCGCCTGCATCCGTGGTTAATTTATGAATACCCTCCACACGCCTCTGTGCGACATTGTACAACCCATAAAGATCTACCACCATTCTCATTCTGGCCAGAGTGAGTACTCTAATCCCAAACGGTTCCTTCCAAAAAAAATAGCAGACGACATTCCACCCTTCATAGGGGTGCGCTCCACTCTAGAACATGCTCTGGAATCGAACCAAATGCTACTTTATCTCGTAATGGCCCTCAGCAAAACATCTCCAGCATCCTTCACGGCATCTAACTCTAGAGGTACGCTAACGCATTCTACCTGTGAGCCTCCTTTACTTCCCTAAGACTTGATCCAAAGAAACTGTAGCACACTCCCGCCGTTCCTCATTCACAGCAGCTCGCCTGGTATACTAAGCCCCGGTTTCTTTCGTATCATAGTCTGCCCGCATAGATATGCCTCTCTACAACTTTATTTGCAGGTTGTAACTATTTACTGCCTACCCGGAGGCAAACGCGTTCGTCGCGGAATTGGCAGCAAATGTGGCCACGAGGGCAATGTAGAGCTTCTCAAGAGCCAAAATGGTCTTCATGCACATACACGCAACGCAAGCTTACTGTCTAATGCCGCATGCCTCCTCGCCTGCCTTGACCCGTCAATATAGTCTCAGCGTCACTCAGGCGCAGACCCGTTTATGTTTTCTCCTTTCCCTCTCCCCAAACTCCATTTTGATTTCCCCCGCTAGAAGTGTCACAGGACGAAGTAAAATACCCCATCATTCCCCCCTTCCTGGTCGTGACCCCCGAGTCCCACAAGATGCGCACCTTTCTGTACAGTGTCTCTGATTTGCTGCTATCCTCCGCACCTCGGCCCACACATCAAAAACACAGCTGGGGCGCCTTCATTCTCTATTAGAGATCACAGACCTCCCGTTGCGTTTCTCTCGACAGACTCACCAATTGCTGAGCCCCTTATACGCCATTTTCACTCCCCTACTCAACACGTCCACGAATCCACCCAACGAATTATGCAATCCATCTCGGCTTACACTTTCTAACCCGATTTTCCAAAAAGTGATTCCCTCTCTAATCTGACCCAATGGCAAAAACACCCGCTGTTCACCTGTAATGCCCAAGCCATCCCTTACCTCGTCGTCGAGGAGCTCCGTATCGACGCCTCCACCGACAATCTATCGCAGTGTTAAGCGCCCACGGTTCATCACAGACCCCTCTTCACGTGGCGGAGTGGAAACCTCCTCCTCAGCAGGTTTGGTTCACTGCAAGTGTTGCAAAGGCCGGGAGTCCTATGAATTTGCATTCACACTACGATCGAGGATCTACAGTCCAAGACAAATAGCGGAGAACTTCTCCCAACTAAAAAGTAGCTGGTAGCCCGGCCCACAACCAAGCCTCGCTAGAAGGGGGAACGTTTGGGTGTTTTACTCTTGGAAGGTATATCCGATCTATCCCATGGTTTTCCAGACAACCATAATCGACTCAAAAAGGGTATACCGACACCGTAATGGGGAAAGAACTACGCCCCCTAAAATGCTACCTTTAGGCCAGCCATCAAGCAGGCCGCATTGGACATGACGGCTGCTGCAGCGTGTCTTTGCATCAAAACCCGCTAGAAGGGAGATTCAAGGTAAGTAGAGTGGAGACTATTCAAATAACTGGCAAACCATCTTATACAAGGGTAATGTTTCGGTTGATTTACTGCACGTTGAATAGGGTTAAATTCCCATTAGCCTGTGCACTATGGCGGCGGCGGAGAAAACACAACGGTGAAAATTTGCTTGCTGTGGAATGGCGACAAAAAAGTTGCTGCAAGCCCTGTCAGCAGACACGCGGTGTTTGGAGCAATCATGAACGCAGAATGCCGCTGTATGAGTGCGTCCCTCACCTTGGGCAGTACTAGAAGTCCTCGACGAGAATATGACGATTGCTTTAGATAGCAGGAAGCTGACATGTCATGACCATTAAATGGTTTCTCCATCACTGAAACTATAGTCTTTCTGTTGTTTCCATCCTCTAATATGTAAATTCAGGTTCAGCAAAAAATACTTTTATACCCGACATGGTATACAAGTTGGAGTCTCGACTATTTCAAGCCGCGAAACTTAACTTCGTGATTGTATATTTTACACCTTGAAGTGAAAGTGGACCATTTTAGCCATAAAGCTGACAGCTCTTGAAACAGGGTCCCCAAATAGACAAAAAGGCTTGGAGCTTTCCCAACCAATCATCCATTATTTGTAGGAATTTACACTTGCTCTGAACTATCCTACACGATACACTTTTATGAAGGTGCATCTGTAAGAAGGTAGCCCCCTGACCGCCCTTCATGCTTTGTTAATCTCATTTTGGTTAATAACCACCAATACCCTAGATTAATAAAGCACCATAGTTTCCCCCCTCTTATGAAGCCATGGATGTTGAAATCAGTTTCATAGTTCATCCATTGTGTTTCAGATTTAAACGCTCCTTTTCGAATCGTGAATACCAGGATAGCTGCTTCACCTGCATCATCCGTGATTCAGAGTCACTGTTCTGCTCCGTGGAAACTCAACCATTCTACTCATTTGAATTCTGCAATTCCAGTACTGAGATGAGGAAATTATACCTAGTCATCCTGTTTGCTTCTTGTTCCTCTTGTCGTCAAGCCGTCTACCTCAACGTCCGTATATCCGTCACTCAACACGGCCGCTCACCAGACGAGAACATGCCCTTCTCTCACGAGGCGTACTAAACTTCGTGCAATATTTGATTGCCTTGGTCGAGGGCGGAGTTGTCGCCTCCGTATCGTCTCCCGCAGGCCGCTAAGATTTTCTTGTGAACCGAAGGGTCCGGAACCCACGCCAGAGGATCCCGAACCCACGGAGGACGCCAGTCCAGAGCCAGAAACCAATATTATTGAAGTTAAGAATGGTGCCTGTACGGCTACACTTACAACTGAAAGTTGCGACAAGGTGGAGTATGAGTGCCGATGCGATGATGAATTGGTTGAGGACATATCGTTTGCCAAGAGAGATGGGGTAAGCTTTTCATGCTTCGCGGCTTGCCATGAGAGGAACTTCGAGCGGGCTGTTGCACGAAGGTGCAGAGGACCGAGATCTGCTCGTCGCTTCCGATTCTCTGCTTCATTCGTGAACTTCCCTTGCTCCATTATCTGTCGAGGGCGTTCTTCTAGGTGCTGAGCCGCAGATCTGCTATTTAATGGAAGGTTATGATACCTATAATCTACTCTACAAAACTTGAAAAAATGACTACGTAACATGTTTGCGATATATGCTATTGCTAGAGGGAAAGATGCTAGGCTCTTTCCCCCGCTCTCTAATAAACTTACTTATTTCATCGCCGCTTTCTATCTTTATATCTGTTCTAGTATGAGGAACGAAGGATGTTTGAAATCATGGTCTATGGTCTAGCAAAACGAGCTATCGTCTCGTCGTTTCTCTTCCTGTGGCAAAGGCAGCAACTATGTTGTCGCATGTCACATGCTCCCGAAGGGTCCTTTTCCGTTGTACAGCAACGCAGGGTGAACTACATCAAACGCTAGAAGCTGCGTCTTGCTAAGCCTTCGCAATTCTGCCCTTCCTTCGACCACTTACTAAAACGATATCTCGCTGTCTATTGCTGCTAGCAATGATAACACTGCGGGCAGATTTACGAGCTCGTCGCAACTTAAATCGAGTGTTTACTACATTTTAAACCCGTTTAACATGATGACATCCAGGGACAAACAACTATACTACTTTCATAGTCGCTATTTAGGTTTCTGAAATAGGACTGAATGTATGAATTTGAATACACAACTGCTACCAGTAGTCGTCGACATGAACCAGCAATTACGACCGTCTACTGTTTATGCAATGAGTCCGATTGATTGCATCACGATTCATGCAATAATTTCTTAGTGGCAACCGTTTATGTCATTAATACCTGTCTATGTTATATTGTACTATGGTATATAAGTGTAAATGTGGTGTTAATTTACTGTGGTAGATATGTGGATTGGTACCCAGTAAATTTGTACAGGAGCGTAGATATTGTATCATGGTCAAGCCAATTGTGGAACCGCACAATGCGTCGAAAACTGTAGATGGCACTCCAATCTACCAGAAGGTGGAAGGGAGGCCAGCCAGCAAACAAGCGGCATTGGAGGATACTGTCAATGCGGAGTGCCGCTGTAAAAGAATGCCTCTAACCTTCGAAGACCGTTCCATTGCGTGGGTGGCAACGGTTCTCGCGAGTTCCTTGAGGACGGAGAACGTCGCCGGATGCCATCCTCCAAGCGTTGAGATGGGAACAGGAACCAGCCTCTTTCTCCCGGGCAGCTTAGCAAGGAACTCTTGGTATTTCCGCTGCTTCTCTGCGTGAGCTGCGTTCAGGCTTGTGAGTGGGTTGAAAGCCTTGGCTTATGCGTGCGAGGGAGCGGGTTGACAAACGTTACGTCGAAATAATCCGTGCCAACGGCGACTCCCATCGCCCTGATATCCGGCCTCGTCCTGTTTTGGTAGTGTAGACGAGGTTCGATGAATGGACGTGGGGCGGCTCTTGCAAGATCGTTCCCCAGTAAAGTCACCTGTTTGTTGTGGCGAGTATCCCGCTCGCAGCCAAAGCGACAATGTAGCATGTGGTCCCCGTATATATCCAGAATTTCATGACACCCTGCGTTTGGGTAAGGGGTACCTGGGGCGAATAAAGGGGTTTGGCAAAAGTACTGGAACCACACGGAAAAGTCTTTGCTCTTGATGTGCTTCCTCAATCCAGGGCAAGGTGCACAGTAGACCCAGCCTTTGGCACCGGGGAGGGACATGCTAGCGCGGAAGGCGCGGGTGCGGATGTTTCCGAGCGGCAAGGCCTCTTGCGCAGCCACATGAATTGAATCTGTTAGCTTCTTCGGCGATGGTGGGCTGGAGAAGCAGAATTTGCTAAACGGAATTCGTTCTGCTGGTCGACAAGAGGCTCCCCATGTGGTAAAGGAGGCTGTAGCATCCTCGTACTACGTCAGGTCTTGAACACAGGACGGCAAAGACTTCTCGCATAACTGCTGCGACCCGGCACTAGACGCAAGAGACCAAGCGGTGGCGACATCTCGCGCGAAGGAGAGGCCGATTCCCAAGGTCCACTCCTCCTGTAGGGGGGAACGTTTAGGTGTTTTACTTTTGGAAGATATATCCGATCTATCCCATGGTTTTCCAGACAACCACAATCGACTTAAAAACGGTACACCGACACGGCAATGGGGAAGGAACTACGCTCCCTAAAATTGTCGAGTACATCAGTTTGTGCGAATATCTCTCGCATCTGTATTTTGACTGCTATTCTCTGTTTTGATAGTTATTGTGTTTTGATAGTTATTTTATTGTAATGCATATCAGTGTTGATGAGTCTCAGTCTTTCTGAAGGCATCCCTTGTCCGAGTCCGAAACCAGAAGGTCTCAGCCGTTGCCAGGTCCGGATTGAGATGGATATTTCGAGGCTGTGGACAAGATTTACCGGAGAGGGAATCAGGTTGAGTTGTGGAGATCTTCAGAGGCCAGCACCGTCTCCTACCACGTTCGTGGCGGTATAGGTCGACGTGACTAGCTCAGGTTAGGTAGTTTTTCTGTGCCACAACTCTCGTGTTTTGCCCAACTTGAGGATTTTTAAATCTAGTCTGAGTAAAGTGTTGGGTACAACTGATACCACCATAACAGAATCAGTAACCCATTCCCAGTCATCAAAAGGTTATGGACCCAGACTACCCATCGACCTAAACGACTCCCTTCCCCGCCCCAACCGTCACTTCACCCTTTTCTTCTTCCCTCCTCTATCTCCCTGTCGGACTAAAAACTGGTAGTTGACTGTCTGACCTTAGTCGACAGTTTTAAGGACTTGTGTTTTCTTTCATTTTGTTCTGTTATGGAACAATACAAGAAGGTAAACAAGTTCCACGGCCGTCCTGGCAAGGATTTCCAGCTGTGGTGTGCGCGGACTTAAGCAGCACTGGAGGCAAATTCGGTGCTTCGCATGATCCAGAAAGACGTTCTCAGTCAGGAAGGAGAGATAAGTGCGGAGGATCGCAGGGATGTTGCTACTGCTAGGGCAGTCTTGATTCAAGGACTCGGTAATCGCCCTCTGCAAATGTGCCTGGCAGTGAAAGGAAATACGTACGTAATGTGGAAGAAGCTTCAGGACAGGTACGCTGTGTGTAACACAGCCACCAAGGTACAGCTCCAGACAAGGCTTTCGGCGATGAGCTACGGCGGAGAGTCCATAAAAGACTTTTTGGACGCCTTTGAGCAGACCTCCAACCGATTGGAGGCAAAGGACAGTAAGGTCGCAGAAGACCTTCAAGTTGCTATGCTTTTAGCAGCTTTCGGAGACAAGAAGTCGTCCCCGTTTGGACCAGTCATTGCATCGCTGCAGACTAGGGCAGGATCTCTTAATTGTGAAACGGTGATATCCACACTCCTGCAAGAGTATGAGGAGCAACTGATGCGTGGAGGAGGAAGCAAACTCCGCGGTGAGGACCATGGTCACACCCTGACGGCTGATTTCAGGAGTAGAGGGGAGATCGACAAGCAAGCCAAGGAGGCGGGAGACCGGAAAGGCGCAGATGCTTCGGCTGCAACAGAATAGTTCACCTCAAAAGGAACTGCCCGAACAAGAGGGCAGGTGGCAGAAAAGTCAATTTCGTCGACGAGATCGACAAGAGGGATAATTCAGGACGGGGCAGCTCACTCTGCCCGGCTTCTCACTGCGCAAAGCACTGAGGTCAGATCCGGATCTGACTGTCGGCCCACTTGCGGCACAGATATTGAATGGACAGTAGATGAATCCGACCGCAACTGCGGAAATGAAGCAATCTTCTTGGGAGCAGGGAGGGCCACTACACGTGACTGCGACATGCATACGTTCTTGCTGGACTCCGGAGCATCCAACCACATGGTATCAGATGCGGATTGGTTGGAAGGAATAGTGGAAATTGAGAGGCTCAGCATAGTGCTCGGGGACGGAAGGGTACTGTCCGCCACACATCAAGGTGACTGAACTCAGGGCAAGAATGTAAATTGCCCCCAGAAGATGAGTACAGAAGAACTCTTTTGATTCGAGTCGTTCTTCTTGTCCCCAGGTCTCCATCAAAACCTACTGTCATGTGCAGGTCTATGCATGGACGGGTTCCGAGTCAATTTCAGAAGGGACAATTGCAGTGGCATGAAGAATGGCATCACGCAGTTTGTCGGTAAGGCCATCGGAGGGGTCTACCACGTCAGCTTATATCCCTTGCCAAGGGATAAGCTGTCTACTCAGCCGTGGGTTCGAGAGATGCTGATTGCGGATCGGACATGGGCATATGGCACAGTCGGCTCGGCCACGCAAACACGGAATCAATCAGGAAATTGAGACTAGGGAGGATGGTAAAAGGATTTGACAGAAAAACCCGAAATCAGACGTTTGTCCAAGCTGCATGCGCGGCAAGCAGACGAGGCATACTCTGCGTACTAATACGCACAGATCAAAGCAGAGGGGGTCCGATATTCATTCCGATGTTTGCGGGCCAATATCCGTAGAATCCTTCTCTAGAGCAAAGTATTTCGTGACCTTTGTCGACGACTTCTCCGGGTACATGGTTGTAGTACCAATCTTGAGAAAGAGCCAAGTGCTTGAGAAATTTAAGCTCTTTAAAGCATGGCTAGAAAATAAATTCGACTGCATCATCAAGTGTCTGCGGAGTGACAATGGGACGTAGTATGTCGCTATGAAGGATTACCTCGACGAGAATGGAATCGAGCATTTTTGGCCACCACCATACTCTCCGAACTCTAACAGCTTAGCAGAGGAACCAACAGGACCATTGTTGAGACGGCTAGGTATATGTTGGAGCACGCTTAGCTCTCTCGAGTGTTTTGGCGGAAGCCGTGGTCAACTCCGCAACGTTGAGGAACTTTTTTCCGAGTTCACAGGATAAGACTAAATCCTCTCACGAAGCTATGTCAGGGGAAGTACCGGATGCAAGATACCTGAGGTTCTTCGGGTATCTCGGATGGTATCACGTGCCGAAGAATCTTCGAAAGAAGCTGGACCCCAAGTCAGAGATTGGTATTTTGGTTGCTTGTTATGAGAGCAGCCAGTACAAGCTGTGGATCCCGTCACGAAACAGGGCGGTACTGGCAAGGGACATCACGTTTGTTGAAAGGGAGTTCCCTGCACGAGACTGGAACAGGGAAGAGAAAGCTCCCACGCTTTTAATGCCGAAGAGAAGGAGACACCAAGCCCAAATACTGGCACTGGCACCGGCAGTCAAGGATTGGCAGCTGGGGATGACACCACATTCGGATCTACTCCTGACGAAGCAGGCACAGCTGATGAAGAAAATGAAGAGGAGGCTGATTTAACTCCTGATACGGTACATAACTTGCTCTCTCACCTCCCCCTCGACGAGGACGACGCTCAGGGGGCTCTTTATTCACGCAGAGAACGGAAGGCACCAGAGTACTACTCTCCTGCAGCCGTAATGACAGTAGTCTCAACTCATAATTCATCCAATCCCTAGGATCCAGAACCGACTACGATGAAGCAGGCGCTCAGTCAGGATAATGCCATGACGTGGAAGGAGGCTATCGACTCAGATCTTGCCTCACTCTGTAGTCATGGAACATGGTAAGTGGTGCGTCGGCCTGAGGGAGTACGCGAACTACCTACGAGATTCATTCTTGCGTAAGAGAGATGTTGAGGGTAGAGTCATGAGATATAAGGCTCGACTAGTTGCCAAGGGGTACCTCCAGGGAGACGTTCACGACACTTTTGCCCCAGTGGTTGATTTCTCCACTGTAAAGACATGCCTTACTGTTGCAATCAAGAGAGATTACGTCATCGAGCAAATGGATGTACGTACAGCTGTCTACCATGGTGCATTGAACGCAAAACTGCACATCAAAGCACCTTAGGGACTCAATCTATGCAAAAAGAATGCAACTCTGAAACTTCGGCGGGACTCTACGGCCTAAAGCAGTCCCCAAGGCTATGGTACGAGAAGTGCAGAGCCGTAATGAAGACTTTGGGTTTCACCCAAACACGCTCAGACCACTATTTATACCGCAGGGGATCGGTATGGCTCCTGCTGTACGTTGATGACATTGTCCTCATTGGGCAAAACGAGAGAGATGTGTCTCAGGCTAAGAGGGAAACTAGGAAGCACCTCGACGTGAAGGACATCGGCGCACTTGGCATGTTCTTAGGCACTATGTTCAGAAGAGATTCTTCCGGGGCCTGGCTCTCTCAGGCGCACTACGTGACACAAGTACTCGAACGTTTCAGTATGTCGTCATGCAAGCCAGCCTCTACTCCAATGGGTGAAGGTGCGATGCGTGAGATTGCATCAGCGAATGGAGCTACTGTTGATAGAGGACAATACCAGGAGCTAATTGGTTGTGTCCTGTTTGTCTCCAAGAGGACTCGTCCGGACACATCAGCTGCCGTTTACATTCTTTGTCGTTTTACTTCAGTACCTCTCCAAGTACATTGGGTCGCATTGAAGAGGATTTTGCGGTATTTGCAAGGGACTAAGGCGTTCGGACTGCGGTTTGAGAGGAAGGAAGAGACCAATCTCAAGGATTACTGTGATTCAAATTGGGCAGGTGATTATGCAGACAGGAAGTGAACCACTGGTACTCTGCTTCTGATCGGAAACTCACCCGTCTCATGGAGGACTCTCAAGCAGGGATCTGTTGCCCTCTCTACCCCTGAGGCCGAGTTCTGCGCATTACGTGAATGCACGAAGTCCGTGATATAGATCA